>JAHDVE020002518.1:0-179430 GCA_022606495.2 Halesus radiatus | reverse complement strand
CCAAACGTGCGTTTTAGTGCAATTGATGCCCCCACCTACTACAAGGATGCGCGCGCCACTCGCACGACTTTGCCGACTCGTTGATTACAGCGTAGGTACTCGTGAACTCGAATGTGATAGTAGATAGTGAGTGTCCAAACGCTGCTAGTGGACATCAGCTGCCCCCACCTACACTACAAGGGTACAGGCGCCGGAGGTAGTGGGGCCTACTCACCCGTAAAAATAGAATCCAATTCTACTTACTACTAAGGTGTTTCGTCCATACGTACCCAGTTCCTACAAATTCTACTAAAAAAATAGTTACAACTAGCTACTCTACTAAATACTGGCTCCGTATGGACCCGTCGTTAGGTAAATAAATTTGATCCTTCTGTAATTAAATGTATTACGACAAATCTATACGACTAATGTTAAAAGACCGCGGAATTTTTTAATTATACAAAAACTTATCGACTTTTTGTGTAACCGGAAAACGTTCCAATGAAACACACATAATATAACACACGTGATAAATTAAAACCTGATTTTAAGGTAAAAACTTTTAAGATAACAACGTGAATAAATTTAACTAATTCTAAATTAAAATATACACTGACCTGTCCAACACATTAACGAAACGGGACTAGATAAAACATGAATCCACGGGTAACAGTAGCTAACAGGGTTTAGCTGTTTTCGCAACATATCTAAAAAATCATTCTCAAACAAAAGAATTGTCTATTTTCATATGAAGCGGTAACTTGGTGATGTGACATTATAATTTATAAAATAAAACAATAACTTTGTTTTATTTTATAAAAGAATTGTCGCTTGGAACGATAAGATTAAGTATCAGGGGTGTGCTTCAACACCCTTTTCACACATTAAGTATTTAAATACGATACAATAATCCCTACACTTGTTTTGTATAAATTCTGGCAAAGTGCAAACCTTAACTGAACCTTAACTGGTTTGCAGATACTGTGCTGAAGCTAAGCTTACAGAGGGTGAAAAAACAAGGTACAGTGACTGAACATACGAGTACCGAGTACATTTGGCTGATGAGTGCAGAGCAGTTACGTCATTTTACTCGAGCATACCAGCCATGAGCTAATAAAATGACGAAATTTCCTTCTAATGTGTGTACTCCAGGAGTATCCAGCACTACCCTCCGAGCGGCAACTGAACATTGTTTGAAAAGGAGATATGTTAATACGGAAGAGAGAGGGAGCGCATACTATAAAAAAAGGTTTAGGGGGTAAGCGATCGTTTTAAAAATATTTAATAAAACACAACATATTTAGAACAGAGCAAAAATCTCACGACTACTAACTTGAGTATCATTTAAAGAAAGGGTGTGAATTTTTTTCATACCTATGTTACGTTAAATAACCGAACCGAATTATTTATAACTTTTGAAGCATACCTTGCGATTTTTTTGTTCTATGGTGGGAATTTCATATAATTTCTTTTTCAACCGGTCATCTGAATACATATTATCTTAAAAAATAACATATATTTTTATAAGTGCACAAAATCACGAAGTTTTCTAGGGAAGTTTGTAATGTGATGTAATAGATTTAATGTATTTTTAACTTTCTAATTTCTATAGGCACTTCTGATAACCAGCTGGTGCACTCCGGGCTCCGTAATGTATCCCCTATTGATAGAGCTGATCGTGATAGAGGATGCTCAGACTATGGAATTGATGCTCTTACTGTCTTTCCTGGAGACCACTTTCTGTGCCTTCTATGGCTAGAAAGATTCTTTAAATCCCGTCTGGATGCGGTCTTAGTAGACGATGAATTGTCTAGTCTATAACTGACAGCTAGCGACGTGATTGTAGCAAAAAGTCGCCCACCATTCGGTGTGAATGACCGAACGCAAGCTCCCACGTGAAGAAACTTCAGAGCCGAACTTTTGATTATTATGAGAATGGGGCTTAATGCCTGTCAAGAATCGCTTTGCAACCCATCAAATAAGAAAATGAATCTTCATTTTTAAATCAATTTCAAATTATTCATAGAATTGCAAACTTATTCGTATCTAGCCTATTAGTACCAGTAGGTATTTAACTAAATATTTGAAATATACAGGGTTATTCAAAATGATGGACTCAATTTCGTACTGCTATATATTCTGAATTATACCTTATATGTAAATGATCTACATAGCAATTAAAAGAGGAGGTCCGAAAGTTTAGAATCCCACAAACGACCGCTAGAAAGCTCGCGCCGCCAAGCAGCAATTTCGCGTCAGTTGTGAGTAAAATGGCTACTATGCAGTACAAGGTTTTCCGTCTTCGTAAGGTCTGTAAAACTGATTCGGCAGCTGTAGTGCAGCATACCTTTCGTCTCCATTTTAGCATTGAACCTCCAACTCCCTGACATCTCCCTGTAAAGGAAAACGCCCAGGCCGACCGCGTGTGTTAGGATGGTACGTGCGAAATTGAGACCATCATTTTGAACAACCCGTATAATAGAATTGCTTGCACTAGTGAGCAAATTTTAGTAGTAATTGCCATACCAACAATCCGAATCTTTTTGCAGACCGCCACATTTGTAACTAATTACACATGCAAATATCTTTTCTATTTAGTTTCAATACAATACACATTTTTTCATTTAGTTAATAAAATTTTACAAAGCTAATAAGACAATTTGTAATGTTTTTTCATAGTCCTCCTTACTAGGGGTTCCTGTCCTGAGGCGAACTACGTTTTATTTAAAAACTGATTCTTTTAAGCTCTTACGAAGTTCTTTTCAAGATGCTGGATAACTCCTCTTCTTTGAGCCAGGTTTTGATTTGATTTTTAAAATTGTTTGTCCTTTCTGTTTTTATTTTTATTGGCGATGGAAGTGAATTATATAGCTTAGTGGAGAGATATTTATAATTCCTTTGTCCAAAAGCAGTTTTAAATTTAGGAATATTCATAATATCATTTTGGTTCGCTCTTGTGTGGTGAAAATTAAGTTTCTTCGGTTTTTTTGAACTTTTGAAATGTTTAAATTTACGATCAATTTAGGATATCGATTTTTGTGGATTAAGTTCATTATTAGTTTACGATCTATTTTACGTGATTCAAATAATGAATGAAAAATATTTATTTCCGTTTTTGAATGTCAAAACATGTTTTTTGTACGTTTTAAATAAAACTGAAGAGAACCTACTTTATTTTACTTATCATAAGCTACCCTTTGTTTTCACGGACGGGAAACGTCAAATGTAAAATGTACGAAACGAGCAATTTGCTTTACAGCATTAGCAAAAGTTAAGCTAACACTTTATTTTTAACACATACGTTTGTGAAGTATAAAATGTTGGTTTATGTATTAGATTTTTTTTTTTTTGATAGAACGCAGTCACTTTGTGGTTAGACATATTTAATGAAAATAAAACAATAACTTTGTTTATAACCAATTCGCCAATCACCTTATTGATAAAGATCATACCTTCAATCAAAGCACCGGTGCTAATATTCTTCATAAAAATGGTCATGGAAACAGATTGAATAATTTAGAATCACTAGAAATAAAGAAAGCTGTTAAAACCAAAAATAAAATTCTTAATAATCAACTAAATGTGTCCAATAGCCCAATATTAGGTATATTCCCTATAATCTCGTAAAATTTCCCATCCCATAATCACCTGTTCAGTTATTCCCTGGTATTCCATTATGTGCACTTCTGTCTCTTTCCCTCGGTTATTTCTATTTCATGCTATTTCATGCTATCTCATTTTTTCTTTGTTCTATGTTAAGTTCTGTCTTATTCTATTTTGTATATATAAACACACACTATGTATTTTTGATCAGTTTAATTTTTGTACCCTGAAGATGCTTATGTTAAGCGAAACCGGTCGGTCGTAATAAAATTAAATAAAATTCTCGTGGTTATGTATTAGTTTTTAAAACAATTGATGTATTGATAAAAAAATTCAATATTAACTATTTTATAGTGTATGAAAGTGGGCAGATCCTCAATATACAATTTAGGATAAAAAATGCTTGGAAACAGGCAAAGAGCTAAGACTTAACAAAACATTTGGCTGATCAGTGACTCGGAGTGATCATTCGAAAATTTGGGAAGAACGGTCGTAAGATATCTCGTATATAGTAAACGATTTAAAAAAAACTAGTTTTCAACTTTATAACTTTGCATTTTCTATAGTGATATCGTGTAATCGTTTTGTGGCAAAATAAATATTCATCTTTCAATATACAATAGTTCAGTTATATCGCCTCCATATCGGTAAAATATTTCCCTTGTCGGCAAGATCACACAGTACTCGTACGTAGACTTCTGAAAGGAAACTTTATTTTTGCTATTCATAAGTATATTTCACTATTGTATGGTTGGCTATTTGGTCGTCTAATATTGCGTTATGTTTTATGTTATTGCAATCAATCATTTAATAATATGAATATTGATGATTAGCTATTTTATTTTAATGTTCTTTTCTGTCGTATAATGGCGCGGGTTGAATCTCTGTGTACATTTATTCATGAAGTCACAGAAAAATAAATTCGCATTAATTTAAGCCTTTCTAGCTAGTGCAAATGGCATGATAGATGTGCTGGATGCCTGATCAAATTTTAAACAAATGCTGAAACGGAACTAGAATCCGTTTAATAGAGGCCGTTCAAATGTTAAATAAAGTGACCGAGATTGAATAACCCAACCTTACTTGGCTCAGACATATTTAATTATTTTTTAATCTTTGTAGATAATATATTAACAACTCTCAAAATGAAATATTTAACCAAAAAGACACAGAATAAAAGGACAACGGTAGCAACTGGGACTCGAACCTCATGGTTTATCCATGACTATTCCGTTCCGTCATTTTTATCGGTATCATACTTCGATTTTTAAGAACTGTCAATATTATCTTCAATTAATTCCCACATATTTTTGGCGGCTACCTTTTTTGTCATGACTACAAGATTTTACCAGAATTTATTTGTAATCTTTAGATAGTGTCTCGGATACACCTATTCGATTTTTATTAATCTGTTATGTATCTGTTGCAAGTCTAGAAATAATATTAAATTTAATTAAATTACTATTTTTTTTTTTTTGGAATAATTTATTGAAGATAATATATTAACAACCTACAAAATGAAACATGAAGACACAGATAGACCATAAGGTCCTGGGTTCGAGTTCCAGTTGTTTCCTTTATCTTTTTAATATCCTTTCGAAGTTATTAAAAAGAAATAATATAAAAAATTCTGTTCCCTTTCTTTGTATAATATAATATAATATATATTAAAATAAAACAGTGCACCATTTTGTACACCCATCCCCTATCTACATAATGCGATGGTCACAACTTCTGGGATATTTCATATTCTGTCCGTATTGTGTATTTTCTGCCACTTACACCTTACACGGGTGCATATTGCATAATATAACAATCGAAGTGTAAGAACGTGTGCAAATTTTAACCCTGTTTTCACGGATGGGATATCGGTACATTAAAGACATTTTACTATTATATTCATATTTATTTCTTCGTAAGACTTGGCAGCGCTACTTAGTAAGCGTTATTAGTATTATTAAATTCCTCACAAGGTAACAGGATTATACGCGCGTATATATTGTACGCGCCAGAAGTCCTCGATCTGCCCAAGGTTGTAAGTCTTGGACTTGGGATTGACGTGGATGGGTGATTGTTAACTCAAACTATTGAATTTGGGATATTGACTATTTTTGACTGGGTTTGCTGCACTGAGTTAAGAACTGATATCTGCTCTAAGAGTGGAGTAACGTTAATTAAATGATTGAAACAAAGAATAACAGCTATAATCATTGAGGGATTGAGGTATACAAGTGGAGTAAAATTAACGTTCGAAATATGGGGAAAAAGATGATGCCAATTGGCATCATAGAGATAGCACGGGCTTCAGTCGATTACAAGCGCTCGTTAGCTACTGATTTCCAATGATATCTGCGAAATGCCTACATGACTGGACATGTCGTTCTGGAAGAGATAGAAAAGGCAATGGTGTAGGTAACCTTGCATTGGTTTTCAGAGGCGTTTCGTGATATTTTGGTGTACTATGTTGCTAAGATTGAAAAAAACCTGCATTATAGCAGAAACATTTTCATACACTTTTCTTTGTTTTTGTATGTTTTTTTTTTTTAATTTAAAGAATCAATTTCGGCTACAACAACATGCATAATGTCGTTTTGTTCAATATTAGCAGTCTAATAAGTAATTACACGAGCCGCCCATGTTGGTTTTACCATAATCAATACTCGTGTAAATTGTCTTTTTTAATATTAAAAACTCAAAGAGCATATAATGAAGTAGGTACGCGGGTAACTCAAATGCTCCGGGCCGCGACGACTCCGTTCGTTGAGTTCGTTCGTGGTCGGAAGGATTCGGGCGACATCGACAGTCGCCTCACCCCTTATCATCCATATTTTACACTGATTTTGCAAGAAACGTAGATTCTATTTATATACCTCAATGGATATAATATGACATTTATATAAATGCATACATAATTTTAACACTGCTTTTTTAATCGTTTAAGTCAAAGCACTACAAAAATATATATTTTTTAAACAGCTTTAAATTAAATGATAAATGTTTAAAATTTACTTTACGTTAGTGATATAAAACAATGTTTATCTCATTATGTAAAAAAAGGTAATGGGTCTCAAGGAAAACGCCCTTGAGGTGATGTTTCACAGGAACTGGTTTATTTTCTGGGAATTCATTTTTATTTCTTTGTTTTTTGTAATGTACTTTTTTGGCTTTCAATTCATCAACAAGCTATTGTGAAAGACCTTGAACTTTCCTCCAGCATAAGCCAAGGAAGCAGAAAGGAGAAACTTTCTAAGCTAAAGCTTTCAAATATTGTGGCGAAGTTTTCCAAGTTCCACACACAATTTCGACAACAAAGACTCGTGCGACAAATACAACATGAATACCAAGTAAAATACAGAACTTTTACATTTTTCATGGGCTAACAGCTACTGCCTTAAAGTCGCAATTTTTTCTATTTTTTTCTATTAAGTATAGACTTCTAGAAATACAATAAAATAATTCAATCTGTTGGAATAACTTATTGAAGCTTATAAACCTCATTGTTATATTTAATCATTGAATAAGAAAATATTAACAAATATCAAATGCAATATGAAACAGAAAAAGACACAGAAAATAAAAAGGTTATGGTCACATCTGGGAATCGAACCCAGGATCTCTCTCTTAACGGAACAACACTCTAACCACTGAACGAATGATATAGTACTTCAATTTTAAGAATTGCTAATATTATCCTCAACATTATAGCATCCAAAAATATAGGAATTAATTGAAGACAGTGTTAATGATAATAATAATAATAAATGTTTATTCCGGTATGTGAGGAGGTTAGTGCAGTCCCACACATTCCATACAAAATATACATGCAATCGTTATAAAAAATATACAAAATATGTACAAAAAGTTTTAAAAAAAATTAGTAATAAGATAGTAGGTGAATGATACATCACACATAAAACGAAACTTAAAAAAAAAAAATAATAAAAATAAGTACATGAAAATAAGGCCTTAAGGTGCTGCGGAATTTTAATCGTGAGGGGCAAATATATTTCTCCAGCATGCGTCGATGCTGATGACGATATTCTTGGAGCTGTTTATTCTTTCCCTCATTCCAGCCACCCTGGATCTTACAAGGTTTGCAAAACTGGAAACTTTTAAATTATTGTTTAAGTATTGGTAATTCTTAAATTCAAATTAAGTCAGTGGTAGATTGTTGTTCCGGTAAGACAGAGGTGCTGGGTTCGATTCCCAGATGCGACCGTTACGTTTTCATTTTCTGTCTCACGCTAATATTTCTTCAAAGATTAAATAATAATAAAAAATTCGTGGCAATTCAGTAAACTCAGGGTTAAAGATGTCCTCGGGGTAAACGTATTTTACAAAGCGCAATTTCCAATAACAAGGATGGTATAGGAAGAGAATTCATAAATAAGTAATTACCTATTATTATTATTAGTATCTAGCGCTGGATTGAAGTTAGTAGGTACCTTTATTCTTCTCTAGTATGTGCACCTAATCACGATTTAAACGTGAAAAATATATCTGTTCCACGGAGTGAATAATACATAGAGATGCACTAACACACAAGGGGAAGAAATCAAAATAAGAGGGGCGAGAGGCGAGCTAGGCGCGCCGCCAATTGAAATAAAAGAGCAAATAAGTAGAAAAGTACAGATTGTCAACAAAAATTTAATTTTTTCATTTAGTTCGACTCTTTTTATAATTGTTTATTAACATTTTTTTTAAATCACGCGACACACTCGTGGACGGCAGTGAACTAGGCTGGTGCCAAAATGTGTGTCACGTGACCTTTGCCTCCAGCCGTCGAAATAGTACTTAGGGCAAGTCTATTAATTCGGACGTCAGTGATGTATTTTTTTTCTTTTTAAAAAAGAAAGACGGGCATTCTCAGGTTACTGATAACCTGATAATATTTGAAAATCTCCTACTATCATCACAGTAAGCGGAAGATGTTGCTTGTGTCGCGATGGAGGACTTAGCCAGCCGAGGAATTGAACTCACGACACCTGGGTGGGACCCAGACGCGATGCCAACTCAGCCACTGACCGGTCAATTATACGAGATGTGTATTATCTTCTTCTTTTTCGTATGGTGGAGGAGAGTTGGTGAAGGTTATAGCGGGATGCTGAGGTTATTCAGCCAATCGACGGCATCGGGAGTCACTTGGTTCAGCACATATGTGCCATAGGGAAACTGATGAAGGGGACATTCTTCTTCATTCTTCACAAAGTTTGGAATCCTTTAGGCACCATTTATGCATTAAATACGCACAACGGCTGTGACTGCACCGAATGCGATTCAATGAGGTCCACGTTTTCCGATGGAGAGAGAACTCTGGCAGTTTAATAGTAGGGTCTACAACAAGGTGGTCATTTTTCATGCCCGAGCTCTGCTACTAAGTTTGCCACGACTCTTTAGGGGAGTGTCGTAATAGAAGCAGTCTTTCGCCTTCAGCAAAAAAGGTTTCTTTTACGTCAGGCGGCTAGCTGGGAGGTTTGCAAGGTCAAGTGGTCTATTATAAACATATATTTTGAGTTAATCGATGTTTTAAGTAAAATAAAGATACGTCCATGAAGGTACCCACTCGAAAACTTTATATTTATTATAATATCTTATTCACCCATCCATAAATAATTTAAAGGTAGATATTCTGACAACCTTTGATTTATTCCACATATTTATTTGCATATGTAATGCAGGTATCTAATTTAATCCTAACTTATTCCTAGGCTTAGATCTAATCTGCTGTGATGTTTAAAAATTTAATTCAATTATTCTAATGTATGTGTATTTTATTTAAATGGATGTTGTTCATAATACATACCTACTATTTAGAAGAAAATGACGTACTTAAAGGTACACTTATTATTTTAGGGAGGCTTTAATGTGTGGTACTGGAGGAAAATGCTCAGGATTCAATGGACAGCAAGGCGCAAAAATACATTAACATTAAGGCTCTCGACTACGCATCCGAAGGTTGCGGGTTCAAATCCCAGCGTGCGCAAGTAAATTTTATTTAATTAATTTGTGGTGTTTCACAATTAATTCATTTAAAAATAATATATAGTATATTTGCGCACGTTCCAGAGTGGAAGATAAGTAGAATTTAGATGAGTTGCAACAAAGTTAATAATTTTGAAAATACAAGCGAAATCAAAGTATTTTATTGTTAAAAAGATAATACGACAGATTTAGTTAGTGCTTTAAAATCGTGATTCATCAAATCGAATAAAAAATGAACCCACCCAATCAGAAAGCATTCAAGAGCAGGATTGTTGTTTATGAATCGGTAAAAAAAAAATTACCGCCAACTTTAATGTAAATGGTAAAAGGATAAATAAATCATGAAGTCATGAATTAAGGCTTCACGGCTCTACGGGATTAATTTAACGTCTGTTATTTATATGTTCTCGGTCTTTCAACGGATCCTAATTCGCACATAATGAAAGAGATAATTGATGCATTGTTGAGGCTAGAATTTATGACAGGCTTTTGTTAGGTGTTTGTACGGAGTACCAATCAAACGGCAATGAAAAAAGCTGCGTTTCACCAAGGCTTGGTAGTATTATTACCTTCTGTATTCAATACTGTTTGTTCATGAAGCTAATGTTGGTTTTTTACACCCTATTTACGTTACTTTATGTATTATCTTTATTTATATTTTATTTTATGTTAATGTTAACGGACCATTGTACAATTACGAAAAATACATAAACACGAAATGAGATAAACAAGAGCTTCAGAAAAAGAACAGCATATGCTTCTGGTATGAAAGTTTGAAAATGGTCTTGAACACCGAAACAGCTGTCACAATAATGAAAACTTAAAATACTCGCAGAACTTAATAATAACATTATTAAATTATAAAAATAAATAAATAGAGTTCTACGATTTAAACACAAAAACAATCAACAAACAGTTTACATAAAAAAAATTAAGTATAATAAATCAGTGATATAAATTTGGTCATATACAGCATAGGTTCCCAAACTTTTTTCCTCGTGGACCCCTTTGCCGTTATTTTATTTTGGTACAATACCGAATAAGTGGTATTTATTCACTGCGCGAATTACATTGCTGCTGGTATGAAAATTTGTAAAAAAATCCACATGAACGTGGCTGCGTGGACGCGATTCGCTTTAAGTGCACAGTAGGCTTGTCGAACGAAACTTACTACGGTACTTTACTGTGCGTGCAGTTTAAATGCATTCCGATCCATGAACCCCCATTTACATCTCGTGGATCCCCTTTTCTTCTCCCTGCCATGAACCCCCTGCAAAGCTATACTCAACCACTTTGAGAACCAATGAATTACAGGTTTCCACTTGGGTATTATATATAAGTAAATCTAGCGATTTTCGAAGAAATCAAAATTAAATGAAAAGATAATTATACAAAATAAAGATAAATATTAATTTAAAAGTTACATATAATTTGATATGGGGTGTGGAAAGGAATGGAGTTGAGAGGGGGGGGGGGATTTATTATGGGAAGCAATTTTTAATGTTTAGAATAAATACGGTGGCGCTTGGGCGAAGTTAAATAATAATTACTAGTATCCATAAAAGAACATTTCATTATAGCGATCACCATCAGAAATTTGACTTTTACAAACATTGCTTAACCTTCGTAATCGCTTAATCATACCCGCTGCCACCAACAATGCAGAATGATTAACATAGTCCACGAGTAATATAAAGTTTTATTTTTATCTGCATGTTTTTTTCCCACTTTACTTTAAATAATGGCAATTTTTATTACCGACACATAATTTCAAAAAAGTTCGAAATTTTTGGCCAAGAATTACACCGCTGCAGGAAACATAAAAGAATGCCCCAGGCGCGTTTCGTTGAAAGGTGATTAAATATTAAATAGACATTTGGCATCTTAAAAAAAACTAAAAAATATGAAAAAAAGGTTGTGGAAATGTTTGTTGCTATTTTTTATTTTAAATCGCTAAATCAATGTGTGAAGTTATACATGAAATTTGATACCAAACATCTAGACAAAGATTTTATTCACAGATGGTAATACCAACCTACCCATTGGCCCAAAAGTTATGGACTTGACTTGGGTGAAGTGTTTTAATCGTGGATCCAATTTTAATAAATTATTCATAAATGTACATACCAAAAGTGCTGTGTGCATGACCAACACATGCATAAAAACATTTCTGTACCAAAGATGACGAATGACAAGATTTTTTTTATATCAAACTCAAATTAAATTTAAAAAAAATCTTATAATGAAGTAAGTTTAAATGAAAATTTAAGTATTCTTAGGACAGTGTAAGCTTAGTTAACTGTTTAAAAAAATCTAAGATAAAACATTTCAGCAAACTGAATTAACTAGGTACCTATATCGCGTAAGGAGGGAAGCAAACAGATTTTATTAATGAATTCAACTGTCGCCTCGTGTACAATTACGTAATTATTTCTCTTTTTCTGTTTCATGTTTCATTTGAGACTTCTTCGATGATTAAATATTACAAAGGTTTATAAGCTTCATCAAGTTATTCCGATAAATTTAATATTTAAGTATTAAACTATACGTACCTCATATCAAATTAATATCAATAACTATTTACAAAATATAGGAGATACCGTCTCAAACATGGTGCAACTTTTGGATAAAAGGATGGTTAGGATGAAGGCGAAGCTATCAGTGAAATCAAAATTTTGATTAATCTATAGATATACTATGTATCGGTTTACAATATGAAAACAAAAAAATATGATTTGGATAAATTGAACCTTTTCCTAGAAATTCCCTTGATGAGAATTAATAATAAAATTGTTTCATTAGGAATTTATGAACGCATGTAAGAAACGAGTTTTTTTAAATACTGCTTTATAGCTAAGATTATTTGTGAAAGATTCCTTTCAATTATTTTTTTTCTTTCTTACCAAATTCTTCACAAAATAAATAAAAACCGCTTTTTGCGCTTACAACAAACATTTCTAGACTTCGCTTGCCAAGCGAATTTTATACCTTTTACATATATTCATGGCGACATAAGACACACAGCTTGTAGTAATATTTTTGACTTGTATATTCCTCTTAATTAGGGGGTGATTAAACGAGATTCTACCAATAGTGCTTAGTCAACAAAGACGATGGACAGGTGAATAACATGTGGATATGTTCAATAATTCAATAAAACACGCTGTTTGCGCAGTATCAAGTTGCACGAGCGAGTATTTCTTACACCTGAAAGCCTGTCGACAATATTATGTGACTGATTTGCATTATTTAGCATATAAGCTAATATTCGTTTTGTATTTAAAACCTGTTGAAAAATAAAAATGCCTAGATCTGGTTTTTATAAAGATTTTTTAATCAAATGAAACAATCAAAATTCGTTTTAACCACATTTATTTTTCATGCCTACCGGTTTCAGAACAACCGTTACATCGTCAGGGCACAGTATATCCTAAACAATTTTACAAAATTATGGCAGAACATACACACGCTTTAATGACATTATATTCCTATTACACTGTTATATTTTTATATAAGGATGTCTCCCTCGTACACATGATGTTTTTCTATTGTTGTCTTCCTCTCATATTTTGTTTTGTCTCTCTTTTGTAACATATCTATTTCATTCTATTGTATTTTGAACCTATATATAACCGATAACTCTGTATTAGAATTTAGTTATTATATTTGCCCTGATGAAGCTTGAGTTAAGCGAAACCGGTTGGTGAAAATAAAATATATTCGTGGTTTATAACAACGTGTTTCATTTACTTAATACAACGTCAAACCACAAAGTGATTGCTTCTTACGAAAAAGGTTTTTTTGTTGTTGTTGAAATTGTTATGAAATTGTTTATATTGTTCCAATAAGAGAAATAATAATAATATTTGAATGATTTATATAGCGTGCTTTTTGTGAAAATCATCTCAAGGGGGCTGTATACGTAATTATACTGTATATTTTTTAAGATTAGGAAGGGGTAGTTTATTTATTTATTAATGCATTCATTTCTATTTATTAACATACCATTTTTATAATATATGCTATTATTATATATAATGATGTGTATGTACTGTTAATTATTAATATATAATAGCGTATCGTGAAGGCCTCACTAGGAGAACCTGTACTGAGGTGTTCACGTAGTTATGATATAGTATTATTGTGAAATGGTTATAAAATTTTGATAAAGAATAATAAAAAATAAATTTATAAAAGTACTGTAAAAAAGACAGATTAATATTATATAATAACAGAATAGTAGTAATGGGCCATTTTGGTTTAAGTACACGTCTTTGATCAGGTGTCACTTCTAGTTGGCTAAGTCCTCCATCACGATACAAGCAACATTTTCAGTTCAATGTGATGGTAGTAGGAGATTTTCAAATATTGTCAGGTTATTCGTAAGCTGGGAATGTTTGTCTTTATTAAAAAAAGGTAATAATTTTATCTACATTTTCAGAGATGTATCAGTTATAATTAAAATTGGTATTTTTTTTTAGTTTTTCGTGATTTTAAGAACTAAGAATATAATAATATTATATAAGTATTTTGAACCGATTATTTTTCACGTTTTCATAAACTTATTGGCCACGTGTCGTTACGAATATAGGTACTTACCAGCCTCTTAATATCCGAACGACTGGCATAAAATATGACCTTCGTGGTCTAGTGGTAAAAGCACTTAACATTGAGTCCGGAGCGCGTTCGATTCCCGCCGCATCACAAATATACATATTGACACAGAATTCTGAATGTTGTGATACTTTGCAAAGATGGCTCTAGTATTAACTAATTTTATATGAATACCGCACAAGAGTCTCAATTGCTCCCAACCGTCTGGAGCCAATGAGACAATGGTATCCCCAATTGGGGAATGTTGTGTGGCTGAAAGTATTGGGGAGGGGAAGTAGAAGGGGAAGAGGAAGGTGGGGAAATTCCTAGCTATTCAGATCTGGTCACCAAACACGGCTAAAAGCCATTTCAAGCAACGTTTCAATTTTGAATGGTGGTCTTTCACCGGGGCGATACTGAGAGTGTCTTCCACTCTGTAACGTGCGCAAATATGCTATATATTATTTAAAAATGAATTCATTGTGAAACAGCACAAATAATTTAAATAAAATTTACTTGCGCACGCCGGGATTTGAACCCGCGACCTTCGGATACGTAGTCGAGAGTCTTACCCCTCGACCATGTAGGCCGTCAAAATTGTCTCGTCTGTTGTTTATAAAGTCACTGACAGATGTCACTAGTATATAGGTTCACCTTTCAGAGGTTAAAAACAGAGGTACGAGCTCACGGAGCTCCTTTGGAATATTAGAGAGTACTAATTTATAAGATACGATACGATCGTCTTTTTCAATAAAGACAAAGTGCTTGTTGTGAAGCGGACTTTTTATTGAGATTGTGCTAACAACATAATGTGATGTTGATAATTAAGTTTGATGGAAGCTATAAAAATATATTGACAGTTGCAAGAAAGATGGATGTCAATTTTATATAGCACCGTTAACTAAAGTGATCATTATCAAAAAAGTAGGTATACAACCAAACCTTCGAGATAAATAACAAAGTAGGATGGTAGATCGCGGTTCCGAAATCAAGCCAATGTTCTCAAAATTAAAAAGCAATTGGATTTCTAGGCAAACAGAGGACAGAAGACCTCTTCTCGCTATTCTTTTCGAGGGCCCTCCTAGATCCCGTCAAGGCCAAATATGGAAGCAAAGTGTCCGTCAACAAAGTCAAGATGGGAGCCGTCAACAAACTTACTCAAATTGGGCATTACATGATTACTATGTACAAATATTAATGATCGTTTGAAACAGTCAGCTGAATTAGTGACAGAAAAAAAAAACCTTCAACAAAGAGGACAAGTTACGTTAGGGAAGCCATAGCCCTGTTCACATGAGAAGCAAAATGAAGCTCCTTGCTTGATTCTCACCGCACGATGTCAGTTTGATATTGTTGACAATATTAATTTAATAACGGACCAACATATATAGGATGGTATATAAATTAAGCAAAGACAGATACAAATCATTTAGGCTTACACCAAAAAATAAGGTTGAGTTGACCAGTCTACACATTCTGGACAATGGTGAATAGTATTCATAATTAGTTGATTGAGGAAGACCATTTAATTATTTCTCAGTCTACGGGAAGGGGATATTGAAAGGGGTGAGTTGTAATAAAGTAGGTGAATCAAAAATGACAATAATAATATCGAATAGATAAATGAGGTAGAATTTGTTTTTACGGTCTTTTAACCGTTTAAGGACCACGCCGAGTATACTCGGGCTATAATTATGTGCGAAAATTCACACACCCGAGATAACTCAGGCAAGCTTTACCCGCAGAAAAGACCACTCCCGAATATACTCGGGTGAAAAGAAATACGATTAATGGTATGATATACCTAATTTTTTTAAAAATATTAATATTAATAAAATATTATGAATAAAAATCAGCTTTCAGTGTTTTAGGGCCAAAATGACTTTTATGAAGGATATATTCATTCATAAAAAACGTGTTTTTTTTTCGTTTTTCCAATTTTTAATGATTACTGAAGGGGTTAAAGGGAAAGGTTTAGAGTTAGTATTTGCCTCTTACAAGTCTTAACCTCTAAGCGATCCCTCTTAAGAACCGAATTTGAACGGGTTCAATATGACGAATATGGACAATATACGAGTACTCGTAACTTGAGTGACAAAGCTAACGCTTTTTTCGTGGACTTTTGAGCAGGCAAGTTGAAGCAAGATGATCAAATGTCATATGTGTAGCTTTTTAATACATAAATGGTATTAAAATAGTAACCAAAATATCAAAGATCAACTTGAATAGTGTCAGTCGTCGAAGCTGAAATAGCTTCTGCAGTATTTAGTAGTAATGAAACATGGAAATGAACTGAAAACATCACAGTCAGATTTCATACAATAAAAGAATGGCGACAATTGAATCGCGTTTAAAATCTCGTTATGTGAATTTGGCTTTTTAACGCGATAAACTACACTGTTTATACGCATCAAATTCTACATTGTAAATGTAACAGGCGGATTTATTTGAATATATAGTAAGTCTAAAAAAAATACTGCAAGATGATCTAAACCTATGAACGTGTGGTTTGTTTTGCCCATTCGATCAGCCGGGTCAGGGGCATTTGGCGTTTGGAAATGAATGACGCTGAATGTATTGTTGAAGATTTAGAGAAGAAGAGACAGCTGTCATATTAGCCGCTAATTAGTGTTTCTTTATAATTTCTAATATAATATTATAATCGTCTAGTGAGGTTCGAGTTTCTAATTGATTTAATTGAATACGACGAAAAAGCAAAAGACAGGATGCATCGGAGAATGGACAACCGACGGATGAACCCCGTTCAGTGGCGCCCAAGAAGGCCGTAAAATAATAACTCTCGATTGCCAACATAAACATTTTCTGAGGAAATGCTTGGCTTAGCAAGAGTGAAAGCAGCTTGTAGAGGCCTTCAACCAGCAGTGGATGTACATTGACTGATGATATTTCAGATATTATACGAGTCGAACGATAATAAAGCTCGTTAAAATAGTATGCATGGTGTTTATTTATATCAAGGAGTACGTACTAGCGAATCTCGTCGGAATGATTTTTGTTTGTTCTTGGTGTTGTTTGCATTCGTAAGTTATCGTATCAAGAAAGAAGAAAACACGAAGCAATATACTACACAAGACTACTAAGCAGAGGCGTGCATTCCATATAGGCATATAAGCACTAAAATTATTGCAAGAAATCAACCTACACTTTCGAAAATACGCGCTTACTTCCAGTTACGAATCGAAGCGACGCGCGCGCCCCACCGACCGCCCTATCATAACCTGTCAAAAGCAGGAAAAAGAAAGCAAAATTACGCATATGTCATATTCAAATGTTGACTGTAATCTACACAAAAAAACGCAAAGGTTTGCTAAATGCGCATTCAAGGGAAGACTAGTTTGTGTTAGTGTCGAAAAATACCGTGCCTTTCCGTATAAATCATAAATGTAGCAACCAGTGCCATCTATTGGTACCTCTATTTATATATACGGAATATTTATATATCCAATAATTTTATTTTAATATGCATAATTTTAGCGTTTGTTTAGATATTTGATGTGGCAAGTGATCCCAACCAACATCATCTAAAGTAAACGGTTTACCAATTCTTAGCAAAAACGTATGTGGTAATTAATTCGCTATTTTTCCTACTGCCTACCCCAATTAAAAACTCTGTGCGCGCCACTGGTTACAAGGATATCAATTGAAAAATATTTCTGCAATAATGTCGGAATAAAAATAAATTTACTTAGATTGCAATTACAGTTTAAAACCCTTGAAATTTCATTCAGATATAAGAGATCAGAGGCTGAATGAAGCAATAAGAAAAAAAGTAGGATAATGATTTTCGATAAATTTACGAGAAGGTATTAAATTTTGCATAACTCAGCATTTTTCTTCACAAGGCGTTGGGTTCTCAGTTCTCACCCATATGTCGCTGGTTCAACAATCTATTAGCTACGTCCTTATTCATTGCATATACAATATTTTCCTCTTATAATGATAATATGTTGAATAATATTTCAGATTATTCATCACTTGTAAAAAGACCGATCGGTAACTAAGTTGACATCGCGTCCGGGTCTAACCCAAGCATCATGTGTTAAATTCCTCGACTGGCTTATAGTCCTACATCACGACATAAGCAACACATCTTCCGCTTACTGTGATGGTAGCGGAAGATTTTTTAAATATTGTCAGGTTATTCGTAACCTGGGAATGTTAGTCTTTCCTTTTATACAAAAATAAGTTGTTTTATTTTTTCTTTTTTTCGCATCCACAATATTTACAGTCTTTAAGGACTGCACGCCCCTGGCCTGTTGTTTATTGTTTCTTGTCTAATTAAAACGATTTGGTTGTAACGGTGAATAGCGGTCAAAACCTGTCATCGTTGGGTGGCGATTAGTAGAGGATGGAACACGGATGACGGATGTTGTTTTTTTCGCGGGCATTTCTAGGTGTGAACTGTAGAAAAAAAAACGCGAATAATCGTAAATGAACGCTTTGATTATCGCCTTTGTTATTTTGACTCCCATTCAATTCATTACAATACGTTAAATGACAATGGTTAATTAATTGATGCTAAGTAATTGAAATTGTAGTAAGTTAAATACCTACATCGATTTCCGTTTCAAACGTTTTTGACGATTAATTATTTAAAATAAAACTGTAAAACGGAAATAGCGCTTATTTGGTAATTAAAGTTTTATACCTAATTAAATAATGTTCAGTTAAAACCAAAATCTCGATAACGATATAAAATAATTATAGAGTTGAATTATAATATTCATTGTATAAATTAATCATTCATATTTCGTTTGGGTGCCATAATTGATTTGACAGTGAAAGTAATGCCTTGTGACGACTATTACTATCCCTAAATAAAGATATTTTTTTCAAAATATGTCTAAATAATAAAGTTCTTAAGTAGGTACCTATTTGTGTTTTCCATTTTTAAAATATTCTACCAAAACATTTTTTTTTTTGAATATGTAATCTGTGGCTAACCAGAGTGGTATATCTATGGGCTAACCTCAATACAACATGGCGGGTTCAATGTTTTTCATACTAATTTTAAAACGTTATAGCAACAGTTTTACATATTGGATTTCATTAAAACTACTCTCTAAACCTTTCCGGCACTAATAAGAATAAACTTTGCAATTTTTAGCGAAATCGGTTAAGTAATATTCGAGAAAATCGACGACAGACAAGCAGACAAATATTCATTTTATATATATATAGATCACCTAGGAGAAATGCAAAACCCTTTTCCTAATTTAGATTGTAATTGTGATCTAAAAAACTAAGTTTAAGAATTCTGAAAGGAATATTTAAATGCATATAAAATATATTAAAAAAATTGTTCATATTATTTTTAATAATGCATGAAACTACGGACGACCTGAAATAAGATGAAGGAAAATACTTTGAACTAGTTTTTATATTTATTTTTTGTTAATACGCACAGAAATAAAATAAAATAAACTTACTTTTCGAAGGCCATTGCATACTTTTTTCTTTACTTATAAACACAACACTTGAAGTTTATTTATGTTTTGCACATTCACCGCTGTCTCAATGTTTTGTAGTTGACATGTTCATCACATAAAATTCATAGGAAATATCAATTCACTTTACTTTTCATCACAGGTCTAAAACTCGTTGTAACATGACTTAGATTGTTCGTATTACATAATATTTTAAAAACAATATAAATCGCACAAAATGTTTTTTAATCGGTATATGTCCCCTTGTGTTCAGAATTCACTTCACTATGTCACGAGCCAACTCGAAAATAAAGTGCGAACTTGTAACGAAATAATTGTACTGTATTCCTATCAAATTATTTACGCGTAAATATCATCTCTTTGACAGGTAAGCTCAGCGGACGTCAGTCGCGTGGCGAGCTTCGAGTACGACTAAAGAAGGTAGAATAAAATCTTGAGTTTGCGAGTTCACCTAGTCGAGATTTCTGAGCTGTTGGGCCTGAGTTAGTGAGTTCTGAGTTCCCGGGTCTTTACTTGACTCTTTCCACAACGTGAGACTTACTGTTTGACTTTGGGACAGGTTTTTGTAGGGAGTGGGGAGGGGAGGGAAGATGGGTGGAATAATTTAATTGATCCACTGCTTTAATCTGAAAGCTCCACGAGAATGTTTCGGGCATCCTCTCTCCGCGCAAGTCATAAATAATGGATTACAGAATTGTCAGTTAAAATACTTTGCTGCATATTTTGTCTTTTATGAAAGCGCCTGTTGAGTCCTTTTCAAGCTCTGCAAAACTTCAACCGAAAGTTGAAGACCTTTGTGCCGGAGGAGTAAAATCTTTGACTCTGGATCTTGAGATCAAAAGTTAGAAATTTAAAAAAAGTATGTCAATGGTTCTTACGCAGTTCAAAGAATTAAATAACATTATTTTTGTGAGTATGGAATACGTAACTGAACGTAATATTCAAATTAAAGGAACGATTGTTGTTATCAGTACATGTAATGAATTAAATAAAATTTCAGCTTTCAAACATTATACCTTTAAACACGGGTCTGCGTTAGTTTAAAATAATCAGGGCCAGCGTAACAGTTGCAATTTCGTATTCTGCGTGACTGGTGCGAGTGCAGTTCCTCCTCAGTTTTTTTCTGGATGCGACATGCAGGTTGGAGGTTGCCCTGTTGACAGGGAACCTCCTATAGGAGAAGAGGTCAGAATAAATAGAAGAAGTAAAAGCTTGCACTTTGTTCCAGAATGGAAAATATTCTAACACCGACACTTTACCGAATATCTAGCATAGAAACATGATTTGATTAATCATGAGGCCTATTCTGGTTCTTTTTAAGGAAAATTCCTTATTCCTTTCCTTAAGCTTAAAGACTTCTTGCTTAACTGCGGAATTTCGGAGAGAGATAAAAAATCTTAAACAGATTTTTAAGAGATTAATTGAAAACACGAACTGATGAAACATCTTCAAGTAACACCAGGTTTTAAACCGATTACATTATATTATGATGCATTTTAATACATTTTTATTTTATTTTTTTAAACTTAAATTGAATGCATAAATACGCCTTGAAGCGAAGAATAACCTTTTGTAAAAAGGTACCTACCTCATTAGATAGTACTGACCATTTTATTCGGTCACTACTTCTAAAAGTGACATTTGCCGCCGTGGTGTATCTATGTCGCCGCTTGGTGTTGTGCATTATTTTTACTTGTTACATTGTTATATCAGTTATAATTAGATTTTTGTGAACATAAATGTATAAATAAGTAAAAAAAAAAATAAAAAAAAACAAGACTTATGATTAACATTGTTTCGTTGTTAGGTTTCTTAGAATTAACATTGTTTGTGACATTGGTAACTTACTTAATGTTGAGTTTTTCTCTTGTTAAAACTACGCCAATATTGATATTTTTTATGAATGTCAGTCGTTGAATATCCGAAAGAACCGGAACCGTAGTTAAGCAAAAGTCTATAAGCCTAAGGAAAAGGATAAGGAATTTTTCTTAAAAAATAGCAAGAATGGGCGTTCAGGTGTTAGCCGTCAGTGATGTACAAAAAGTTTTAAAGCAGTAGGAAAACATCGATTAATTGATATTAAAAAAAAATACTTACCATCTACGTGGTAAGTTTTCGTTAAGAATGGCTAAGCTACTGGCTTTAGTCGATGTTGATTTGGGTTACCTAAGCCATATCAAATATCCAAATAACTGCTTTATTTATGCATATTACAAGTAATTTATTAAACCTATATATAAAATGAAAAAATAGGGTTGTCATAAGTCAAGGGTATAAATTTTTCATATTTTTCGACCGCACAATTGAAAGAAACCCAACATAATAATATGGTATTTCGTTAGTAAAGTTGTACTAATTAATAGAGGTACCAACAGATGGCACTGATTGCTAAAATCGCGGGATACGTATTTGTACCGAAAGGCATAGCCTTTTAGACACCAACACAAACGAGTCGTGCCTCTAATGAGCATCGCGCACACATATATATATATATTTTTTTATCGAATGAAGACAGCATTTGAATATGACGTGTGCGTCATTTTGAAAACTTAGTTCCTGCCTTTGACATTTAGTAGTGCGTTCGGGGCGGCGCGCAAGGCGCTTCGTTTCTTAGGTAACTTCGCGCGTGTTTTTGAAAGTGACGATTGAATTCTTGTAAAAATTTAATCATTTTTTATAATATTTATGTTTTTATGCAGGTAAAGTAGGGTAGTACCCTTTCCATTTTCCTCCCGCATTACAGCATCATGACAGTTGTTGACGTTGACGACCTCAATAGCGTAGTATCCTACGCAATTATATCGGAAAATTGTAGGTTCAATTTCTAGCGAAAATCTGTTTATACGAATTCGTTTTTAATTCTCAATATGAGCGCTGTTAGGTCTGGGTGTTGTGCTGTCGATTGTTAAGGTTGATAGGACTTATAAAGTAGTAAATAAGTATTACCAATTAGGTCATAGTCCGGATAAGCAAAGTCACTTTTGTAAAATGTTGTAAGTGGAGAAAATGTATTTCCTTCCATACAAGGATTTTAAACTTTCGTACGTAAATAAATATTTTCTTAACATCGTATTTTTGATCTATTTTTAACTCGCAGTAGCAGGTAAGTTATTAGTAGGTACTTAACTACATGGATGACAAAATACAATACAATATAAATAAACACCAGTGGCGTACATTGCTCTTTCGTCAAAGGTAAGCTGTTTGCAGTTCGGGTAAGAATTATGCAAAGAGTATTTGAAAATGGCCACTTTATTATCATCTTTCGCTAATTGTTGTGACCAACTGTATAAATGAACTTACAAGTTTCTTACCAAATTCATGGATTTTGAATTTTCTTAGTGTAGGCACAGGTTTTCAGCCTTGGACTGCATGCCACTGGTGTACATCATGTGTAGATTGGTTGAAAAGATATATAAAAAGCCCAGAAACTTTATGTTCAATTAAAAAAACGTTTTGTTTGATTTTTTTTTAAATTATAACTCCACACTGGAGGTCTTGAGGGAAATAATTTTCTTCAAGGCCAATGTCATCTTTGGTAATGCTGTGTGGAGGGTCTTTTAGAAGACAGGAAGGAATGAATTTGGGTCTTGATAAGATCCATGTTGTAGGAGGCAGGGAAAATAGAAGCCAGCAAAACATTCCACAGCCAAGTCGTTGAACACAAGAACGAGTTGTAGAAGCGAGCCATTCTCATGTGACAAATGTCAACAGTGTAAGAATGTTTTCGTATTTCACGCACCGGTGACAAAGGAATCAATAATGCTAATTCCTAGGAGAATCTTCCATTGAAATACCGGTAGAACAAGGACAGCATTCCCACCTGACCCTGTCCTCGAAAGATTGCAATCCGTTTGTTAAGACAGGGGAATCTATCAAACGGACCACCCGTTTCTACACAGTGAAGGGTTTTTTCAGATATTTAAGGCATATATAATAAAATAAAAAAATGGTAAGAATTGTAATATGAT
This sequence comes from Halesus radiatus, assembly GCA_022606495.2. Classification (NCBI taxonomy): domain Eukaryota; kingdom Metazoa; phylum Arthropoda; class Insecta; order Trichoptera; family Limnephilidae; genus Halesus; species Halesus radiatus. The sequence goes on along the minus strand of JAHDVE020002518.1, from coordinate 155,834 downwards.
AAGCCAAAAGATGTAAAAAAATGAAATTTAAAAAAATTCACGTAATTTATTAAATAAATATTTTATTCCCTTTCTAAACCACAAGATCGATCACGAACGTCGAACGGCGAAGCTTTTATAACTGTTATTACAAACCTAACTCCCTCTTTATTTTTTTCATTTATGAACGAAAAAGCAAATTAAGTCATTTGCAGGTTAGGTAAGGTAACTAATATTTATTTTATGAATTTTCGTTTCTATAATTTATTAAGAATATATTTTACAGAAATCAAAAATTCATGAAAAAAAAAATATTCCGTCAACACATAGTAGGGCGCTAGTATACCATATTGCCACCCAAATGTATGGAAAATGTCAGAAGCTATGCGTATTGTATATATTTCTACGGTATTTGATAATGCTAATAATATGATTTTAGGTAAATACACATTATTAATTAATTATTATAATAACATCTTGTCATTTGGGTGCCTTGTGACGACTATTATCTCTGAACACGGAAACATCCATTAGAAAATTTTGTTTCATTACAAACATTTATTTTTTCATAACATATCTCAATAATAAAGTTCTTAAGTTGGTAATAAAACTTCTTCTTTTGAATGTGTAATCTGTGGCTAACCAGAATGGTATATCTATGGGCTAACCTCAATAGAACATGGCGGGTTCAATGTTTTTCATACCAATTTAAAAACGTTATAGCAACAGTTTTACATATTGGATTTTATTAAATGTACTCTCTGAACCTTTCCAACATTAATGAGAATAAATTGTTTTATTTTTAGCGAAATCGGTTTAGTAATTTTAGAGAAAATCGAGGACAAACAAACAGACAGAGAGACAAACATTCATTTTTATGTATATAGATAATAAAAAAAAAAAATATATTTTTATATGATAATCGAGTAGAAGATTAAGGAAAGACAAGTTAGAGGAAGAAGCGACATCTCATTCCTTCGAAACGTGGGTATTTAAACATACTTATTGATAGTTAACCTCCGACAGGATTCTTACAATTTACCATGATTCCATCGAAGTCGTGTAGCATCAGTGAAATGCAAGATTATTCATATAAAACCCAATCGACAACAATGTAGTACAGTTCTTATACATTATTTAAAATATAACTGACTTGATTTGATTAGAATAATTGATTATTTATGCGATGAGGTAATTTTTGTACACCAGCAAGACTACTCTTGCGCGCTACATCGTAATCAAACTAATTAATTATGAATTTAAAAACCACTGGCGATTGATGACGGAACCTGATTTATAATTCCCCAGATTTATCACACCGATAACGACTCGATGAAAAATACAAATAGAATTCTTTAAGCATCTAATGCGGCCGTTTACGGGGGATTTTAGGGAAATTGGGTCGATTTATCACCAGAAGGTGACCATAAAGAACCAAATAGAGCGATATGTCTTATCCGAATCGACCGAGATATCGATCTCAATGACTAATACCTCCATTCATCGGGATTATCGATGCAATATGCCAGGGGCGGATTAACACCGTGTTCCTAGTGCTTGGTGTGCATAATTTTGTAAACCGGAACGTTCTTTTCACACCTCACTATTTTACCTGAATATTATAATTTAAATAAAAAATGTTTTTGTTTTAAGCCACTTTATTTTTATACATATTTATGCATTCGACCGGTTTCGGTTGGACTCAACCTTCTTCAGGAATGTACACATATAAACTCATAAAATCAGTTAAATAAAGTGGCTTAAAACAAAAACATTTTTTATTTAAATTATAATGTCAAGCCACAAAGTGATTGCTTCCTTCGATAAATGAATATTATAATCTACTAAAAGATATGTAGTGACAGAGGCGTAACGAAGACCACCAAGATGAGACTTGTCCGGGATCTAATTTTCACCATCAGAGCCTGCGAAAGGAAGCGGATTGTGCTGCTGGAGAAAAATGCTCAAGATTCCACGGACAGCTAAGCGCACAAATACATTAATTATGAACGAGCTTGGCATCCACAATAGGCTATAAACTGTCTCCCCGTAGTGCATATTCAGATACTTTGGACATGTTGAGAATTCCAACCTGGAGAAGCTCGTGGTCACTGGAAAAGTGGAAGGCAGGAGAAGCAGAGATGCGTTGGAGTGACCAAATTTCGTAGGGGTTCGGAACGTCTGTGTTTGCAGCTCTCCATGCAGCGCAGGATCCCGAGGAGTGGAGGAGCTGTGTACATTAGATATATTGGATTGGGGGTCACTATCCTTAGCAATGAGGAAGCGACTCAAGAAGAAGGATTATAACCTTTCAGTACCCAAGATGGCAATTGATATTACCTAACTTGTTAACATTTTACACAATAGCATCCTTAAAATTTGGCTATTCCCAAAAATATTGTTTTCCAACTAATACACTTAATTTTATAAATTTAAATTATAATATTGTTACAAAATAAATGCGTTATGTGAATGTAACATGGATTACAAAATAATATATACTCAATTTTTTTGAGTGTTTCTACGCTAATGAAGAGAACTAGCTATTGAGTTTGGTGGAGGAGTTAATAATAACACTTAAACATAATAAACAAAGCAATAATGTATCTAAGTAATAGAAATTAGGTGGCATTTCAATTTGGGAGGCGGGTATGGATACCGCTACCCCGGGAACAATTCATAGGATAACTAACACCTCTGCCATAGGTCACCCCAATTGGTTCGCTTTGTTTAGTGATTTAGCAATGGTGCCTAGGTTCATGGGGGTGGGGTTGTCCAGGTCTTGACGGCGGATGTGCCCAAAAACTGCATGGTTGGCTGAATCGGAAGAGGCCGGTCGAGGGAGACCCTTTGACCTCTCTAGCGATCACCTCGCATCGCAATGGGAGGGATGGATTCATACGTCCATCATTCCTATCCACTCCTCATATCGTTTTTCCTTTCCTTCCTTAAAAATACCCTCCACACAGCATCCCCAACGATGACACAGGCCCTATTTGGAGTTAATATTAAAAAAGCAATTGTAGATTAATTATACATTATTTATAAAATTACATAAATTATTATTATCATTAGATATAAAAATAATTCTATAATAAAAAAGACCAAATACTTAAAGGATTGTTTTTTTTTTATTTTAAAATTTTTAGGCGTTATTTAAAGTTTTTTTAAAACTTACTCCATTGAGTATTTTACGAACAGATCGATGAATTTCACGCACCCGGAACGGCGTTCCGGTTTATTCCGATTAAAATCGAGCATTGAATAGAGCTACGCAATTCCGGAGGATCCAAACAGATGCCTGAACTCTGACCTCAAGGACGATTACATCTTTGATAGCATGAAGTGTGTAGACAAATGTTATGTGCCTTATGCAAAAACGTCTTATTTTACGTAGGCATATCATAGACCCTGGTATATAATGGGTATATATTTCTTTGATTTCTTAATTCCACCCTGCATTATAGACCAACTTCCACATACAGGATGTATGTACCATTTGTACCTACCCAAGAAAGGAATGCAGACGTAATTAAATAATTAAAACGTGTTTAAAAAAAAACTGTCCGTTTTGTTAAGTCTGTAAGCGCCTGTTAGTTTATTTAATGAACTTGCCATAATATGTGCAGTACCTGGGTAGTTTTGTGATGTCTAAACACTTTTGTTCGGAATCTAATAAAAACGTATGTGAAAAAAGTGACTAGCCATAAAGTGAACTGCAAAAAAGTGACCGACGAAAAAAAGCTACAAAAAAAGGTGATAGACAATCATCATCGCAAACAGCGAACAAGCTGTCAAACCGATTGCAGATCGACAATCTTAACTCTGTAGTCGAAGAGTTACTTTTGTAGATTTTGTGAAAAAAAGTTTATTCATTCGCTCAATCGGCATTATTTCAAGCTATGTCAAACAGTAAACTTGTTTAAATCTATCCCCATAAAATATATTGTACAATATTATAACTATGTGATACGGTCTTGACGGACTTCGTGGTCGAGGGGAATGGTAAGATCCTTGGCTATACGAAGGCACGGGATCCATTCCCGTAGTGCATAATTAAATATTATATAATTAAATTGTATTATTTCACAATTAATTCATATAAATTAATACATATGTGGTATACCTGCGGCACGCTCTGGTATCGCCCTGGTGAAAGACCACCTTCAAGATTAGAAACGCTGCTTGAAATGTATTAAGCCGTGTTTGGTGACCAGGGGCGCTATTCCCGTTCTTTTTAAGGAAGATTCCTTAACTTTTTCCTTAGGGTTAAACCCTTCTTACTTAACTGCGGTTCCGATTCTCTCGGATGACAGCTGTCAGGTGAATTGAGCGAGCGACATTCATCAAAAATGTCAATATTTGCGATGTTTTAACAAGAGAAAAACTCAATATTTGCGATGTTTTAACAAGAGGAAAACTCATTATCAAGTATTTTACCAATTACGTTATTATATATTTTAAACATAATTAGCTAGTAAACATTATATAGATCTTGACATCTTTGACAATTCACGTCAAGCGCAAATTCAAATGTCACTTTTAGAACTAGATACAAAAAAGGTCATTACTATCCAATGAGGTAGGTACCTTTTCATAAAACGCGATTCTTCGTTAAAACCTTACTTATGGTATTTAAAAATAAAACAAAAATATATTACAACGAATTATAACATAATTTAATTGTTTTTAAAAGTTATAGTTCAAAATCTTATGTCACTTGAAGATATTTCATCAATTAGTGTTTTCAAATAATCTCTTGAGAATCTATTTAGGATCTTTTTACTATGCCTCACCGGAGTTCCGCAGTTAATCAAGAAGTCTTTAACCCAAAGGAAAAAGTTAAGGAATCTTAAAAAGAACGGGAATAGCGCCCCTAATCTGAATAGCCAGATTCTTCCCCATCTTCCTATTCCCATCTTCTTTCTCCCCCTATAGCGTACTTCTGCACAACATACCCCAATTAGGGATGCCATAGTCTCATTGCTCTGGTTGGGTGGGAGCAGTTTGGACTCTGAAAAAAAAAATTATAGACACTTTGACTCAACATGGTAATAATTTTAAATTACAAAAAATTATTTATTTGCGTTCATTTTTTTGTTATGGCGGACAATTAACCTGTCGACAGCATGTCAGACATACGACAAAATATGTGTAGGGGGCAGTTAAAAATAAACATTTCAATGTCCCAGGCTGCTTCATGACAGCAGGCCATTATCAGGCAAATTAACCATCTGTATTGTCGTACCCACTACAATATAGGAGGCACTGAAGCGATTATCTGGTAGAAAGGTATTGTGGGCGTGTCTGTATGGCTTGAATTGCAAGCTCATCTGTTCTTTGGTGAAATTAACATTTTTGGATATCAATTTTCTTTCTTGGACAAATAATCAATTTCAAAAGATTATCTGGGGCTTGGAGTCACAACACTGCAGAGGTAAATCGATAGAAATGCATTGTGGGTCTGGGGTTTTGGTAAGTCCTGGGAGTCGAATGATGTTATGCAAATTAGCAAACAGTTTTCCTTCCAAAACGTCATACGTTGATCCAATAATAAGCAAATGGTTAATTGGCTTGGGTAGAAGGGAGACTGAAAAATTGTTATATATATGATAATGATGTTTTATTATCATCTTTTTTTTATAACAAAATAACAAAAAATGATATCTTCACTGGGATTTCCCATGCTGAAGATTCTTAATACAAAATATTAAATTAAATTATATTAAATTGATATGCTTGATGAAAAAAATAAAACTAATTGTAAGGTGAGGTGTTTTAAGTGCAGTTGAGTGGTTTCGGTATTAATCGGTGTATTTGGTGTTAATATATTTTCTATTTCAGATCTCGCTATGTAACGTATCCAGTAACATCACATTTGGAGTCGATTTCGTGGTATAAGTTTTTTGATTTGAGCGCTCGTTCTCGAGTAAATCGAGGCCAAAGTTGGAATTTAAAAAAAACATTAATAATTTATTAACCCTAAAATTTTCGAAAAAGGTAAAATGAATTAAAAAAAAACTACTTCAATTATTGTAAAATCACTTCGTGGAATCGTTTTTAATTAAATGATTAATGTCAGTTTAAATTTGTATGTGCTTATATAATTATTTTTTAGTATAATTTGTGTTCTAATGAGTGAATTAGTGCCTTCGAAATATGTTGATATTTATTTGTTTAATAGTGGTTTATACAAAATAACATTCAATTATTAAAAAAAAATAAACTTATATTTTACCATTTTCGCCCTTGAGGTGATTTTCCCACGAAAACTGCGCTATAGAAGTAATCCAATTATTATTATTATTATTACTATTACCACTAGTTTCTGGACACCGTGTTTAATGTCACTCAAAATTATTCATACTTATTATTAATACACTTAGTAGATATATTAAAGAAAACAATAATTACGGAATAATACAATATACTGGAGGAGCATTTGATTCCTTAGAACAGGCAATTAGAATGACAAGACATGATACCACATTTAATTATTCTCAATTGTTATGTACTTTTTTATAACAGTATTTGTTAAATAAATGTATCTACGTAATGTAATAAATAAAATGAATAAACCAGCATAGATCATATTTCTAGGGAATATCTGTTCAGTGTCTACAATATTGATGGGTATAGTGTACGGTTCGTGTCCGTGATATAAATGGACGTTTAAAAGGTTAAAACAATGTTCAAACGTGAGCCAAGTCAAACTGATATTAAATTAAACAGACATTAATGTCAAAACAAGAGCTTTCTGGAATGTTAAGAAGTTTACATTTAAATCCCAAAACTTGAATACGTAATGTTATTATTATTATTTAGATAGAGGGTATTTATATATTTCCAGGAAATAATTATATAAACGCTAGTGATGTAACAATAACTATGTAATAATGTAACATATCTAGGTAATATCGTAACAATGTCTATGTGATAATGTAACAATATCTATGTAATAATGTAACATATCTAGGTAATATCGTAACAATGTCTATGTGATAATGTAACAATATCTATGTAATAATGTAACATATCTAGGTAATATCGTAACAATGTCTATGTGATAATGTAACAATATCTATGTAATAATGAAACATATCTAGGTAATATGGTAACAATGTCTATGTGATAATGTAACAATATCTATGTAATAATGTAACATATCTAGGTAATATCGTAACAATATCTATGTGATAATGTAACAATATCTATGTAATAATGTAACAATATCTATATAATAATGTAACAATATCTATGTAATAATGTAACAATATCTATGTAATAATTTATTTATTTACGCCCATTACATGGTTTTACATGGACATTTACAAATATTATTGAAAAGGTACATATGTATTATAAAAGGTAATATAAAAGAAACAAGATAATTTGATGCTTTTATCCAGAGTTAATTCAAATAACCTAGTTCAAATAACCTAGCTCTACTGGATAAAAAAAACAATATCAATGCATGCTTATACAGTAACATTGATGTGCCAAATATATCAACAACATAGAAGTATTTGTTCCCCTGATGTTGAATACGTCGCATAGGGGAATAATATTGCGACGCTGTTGAATTCTTGAGGTGATTTTTCACAAAAACGGTGCTATACAAGTCATCCAAGTATTAGTATTATTATTATTAATTGTCACAATAAAATGGTAGGAAACAAAATGGTAGAAAATGTTAGAAAGGGCAAAATGGTGGGAAACTGGAGAACTCACTCCCGACATCGATGCTATATATACCTTAGATTTAGTATTCATTGTACCAGTCGAACGATGCCCGTGATAGGGTGAAACCGGTCCGGTCAAAAATAAATAAGTAGAAAAAAGTTACAAAGGTTTTTTAATAAAAAAAAAGTCATTTTAAAACGGCAGGTACTGTCTTGTTCTACCAGGTACATAATGTAACAATATCTATGTGATGATGTAACAATATAAATGTAATAATGTAACAATATCCATGTAATAATGTAACAATATCTATGTAATAATCTAACTAATGTAACAATATCTATGTAATATTGGAACAATATATTGTAAAGACAGGGGGACAATTTCGGGCGGCGGCGGTATTGTAGGTAGGGGTTGTAGGTAGAGATACATTAATGCTGGTCCTGAAAAGGGCCGGATTATATAACTAACTAACTAACTAACCAACTAACCATCACCCCGTTTCCCCGCAGGGGTAGGCAGAGAGCACGGACCGCCAAACAACTCGATCTGGGCATACACTTCTTGCTTCATTCACATTCATACAACGCCTCATACATTTTCTTCTGTTATTCCGACTTCTGACATTGCCCGACTCAAGTATTTGATTCACTCGATCGTGCCATGTCTTCCTCGGACGTCCCCGGCTTCTTCTTCCATTCACATTCGCGTCATATATTCTCCTCACACTCCTCTCTTCGTTCATTCGCTCTACATGCCCAAACCATCTAAGCGTCCTTTTCTTAATCTTGCTCACTACGCTTACATCAGCCTTCTTTACGAATCTCAACTTTTTTCACACGATCATACATGGTTTTACAACACATTCGTCTCAGAGATCTCATTTCTACAGCATTCAGTCTACTTTCATCCTTCCTCTGCCAGTTCCATGCCTCACTGCCATACATCAGGGTTGGTATCAGCACTCCATTGTGGACTGCTAGCTTCGCTTCTTTGGATAACTTTTTGTTTGCGCCAACCGGGTTCAGTCCTCCGTTAATGGAGTTTCCTGCATTCACCCTTCTTTCAATATCCTTATCAGTCTTTCCATCTCTCGTAAACATACTTCCCAAATACACAAACTCATCGACCTGTTCCAAGTATTCAGGATTTTATTAAGGAGAGAAAACAGATCCCGTTGGCTCGTTCCACATTCGAGCCGCATTACATATAAATGAGTCGGAGAATGGACCCGTTCTCATAAAGCCGATTTCAATTATGAACGGGTGTTCTGCTCGTGTCCGTCGAGTTTTGCGTACGTGCACCGATGCACTGGGGATCAGTGCTGCTAGTTCATTCAAGCAGCCTGCATTATAATACCTTTAGAACAGACTCAGAATATGTACATTGCGTCTGTGCATTAGGGATGGCAACCGGTCTGTTAACAACGTGTTGTCAATCTGACGGACCCCATTCTTTTGCACAGAACCACGCAGGTTTATCAGATATTTTGGAGCTCGAGACCAGAGGTGGCTCCCAAAATTTTCTTCTGAAATATAACTCAGTGGAACGTCTGTATTTTCTAATGCTTATATACAGTACTCGTATATCCTTGTCTGATGTTTTTTCTTGCTGTTTTTATTTCTACTTCAATTTTGTATCACATGTGTAATGTAAATTTCTCTTGTCCCAAAATGAGCTTTATAACTCATAATAACACAAAATAATAAAAATTGAAAAAAAATCTAGCGCTGTAAACTTAGAGTAATAATGGTTGTAAGGGAAGCGGAATAGGCAGGCCCGGCTCATTGCAAAAAAATCAGATGATTTCAAAGGAGGCAAAATGTGTGCAGAGATCGGTGTGCACATAAATGCTTCTATACGTTTCGGGAATAAGAAAACCAATAAAGCAAGACTTTATGATGAATGGTGCTTTTTCCGTCTGTTCTAAAGTGTGTACACTTTCGACTAAATTGTTCGTATCAGCATAGATTATATACGTATTTTAACAGGTCCAAATGGAAACTGGTAAAGTATCTGCGAATCATTGTCATGTTTTAACACAAGGTTGTTTTTCTTTCCATGTTCCAATTATTATTTTTTTTAAATTTTTATATTAACTCCCGGCAGAGGCTCTGAGGAAAATAATTTCCCTCAGGGCGTACGTCAATTTGTGGATGTTGATTGAGGGAGAGGAAGTTCTGGGAAGGAAAAGTATATACGGGGTGGGTAGAAATTTGAAGGTCAGTGCGTCCAGGAGTGACGGACGTATAAATCCACCCCTCCCAATGCGGTACAAGGCGATGATGGTTCGAGAGAGTCCGGCTGGAGAGCTCAAAGAGTATCGTTCAACCAGCATTTCACGATTCGGCCCGCCACACCTGGACAAACCTCAGTTACCCGGGCACCCCTGCTAAGTCACCAAACGTAGCGTTACACTTGGGGTGACCTATGGCAGAGGTATTGGTTATCCGATTCCCGCCTTCAAATTGATGGAGTTAAAGACCCAATTGTATCCATCAGGCCCATCCAATTCCTTTGGTACCTCCTCTAGACTCTAAATCTTCATCATCTATTCGCACTTCTCTATTTGTTTCTGGACGTTTCTTCTTAAACCCCCTCTGGCCTTGCTATAAAGAAGCAATGGGATATCACAATCGAGTGTCAAGAAAATGACGACCATGAAATGATTTTATGATTCGAAATGAAATAATAATTATTAAGAAACTACGCTGCCCTAAAGTAGGTAGACATACCATAATAGAGCCGAGACCGCATCATTTGGACATTTCTAATAGTAACGGAATCTCTGCCGGATCGCTTCACGCACGTAAATCGTCAATTAAACAATAACATGGAATAATTTCTCTAACGGAATTAAAAGGTAGTTTGCCCGAACGCTTTCCTACTTTCTTAGCACCAAATTGAGAAGTCCTAGTATGTTAGCCCAAAGTCAAATGAAAAAATAGTAGATAAATACATAAAAAACATTGAATTTTATTTTAAGTATGTAGGTACCGAAACCATATTGGTACAATGGCTCAATGTTATTTTAATAATTTACATCTATGCAAAGTGTTATTCAATTATAATGAAATGTCTTTTATGCTTATTACGGATTGAATCCATAAGTATAAATTTATGTTTTCATGCATTAAAAAATATTAATGAAAAGTGGTGTTTAGTAAAACTTTTAGTAATTTACAGGATAGCTGTATAAAATAAATCAATTTTCGAATCTATGTATTTGTGGTTGAATTCCATTGTAATTTATTGGGTAATGCATATTATTTTTCCATTATCTTTAAATAGTCTTAAAGATGTCCTTCGCAATTTGACATAATACTGACCTGGTCAAAAATAAATTAATTTTTGAGGTTTACGTTTGTTTACAGTTCAATTTCATAAAAAAAAATGTTTTTGATTTTTCTGATCCCTTGAAAACTGTAATAAAAATTTACGAAACAAGATCACCATAGAAATCAGAAAGTAAAACATAATCTTACTTGACGAAATTTTGCACAGTTGACGTTCAAAATAAGAGTAAAATTTCTGGGTAGGGGTAGGGGTAGGGGTAACACATCACAACCTCAAAACTTTACTCCAAACAACGCCAAGTACTTCAGCTAGTATTACATAATACCAAATAATTCCAAACTGTGGTCTATACTATACTTGATAATATATTGATGAATGTACTGCACGAAGAAATCGAAGCATATTCTTATGGATCCATGGTTCTATTAACCTGTGAATTTTCATAAACGTTTTTTTAGTATAACATAACTCTTATAAAATTGCTGCAGAAAATTAACCAATTTCTCGTGTTCTTCAAACATTTAATAATCTTTGTCCCGACCTAAATCTCGACATGTTTTTAGATTCCTTACCGTCATTTAAGAAAAATATTATTATTATTAATTATTATATTATTAAATATATCAATGCGCAATCGCGACTCTAAAGTACATAGCACTATTCAGACACATGTACACGCTCACACACACACATCTTTATTTTTATCTTTTCCATGTATCATTCCCTAGTACTGTACTAATCCCGCTGGTGTAACGTATATAATCACTTACTATATAGAGTACCTGTCATTGGTACTGATCCGAGTAATAATTTTCTAAAACCTTGTAATTTGTACACTTCTCACTTTATACATGTACGTTTGTTTCTAGAATAAATAAAAGTATGTACATACTATACATAACTCAGAATGGCATAGACATAGACAATTCTGTCAGCGAACCCTTCATATTTGCTTGGAAATATTGTGTCCATAATGAATACCTTGACAGATAAATTTCATCTCCAAAAACACGCAGAGAGGGGTCGGCGCATTAAAAATACTCTGGTTTATTTTTAGTATTTTGTACATCAGTATCCATTACAGTTTCGTGTTTAAAGTAAACAGATTTCTTCCCGTTTCTTTCCGTGTGTTTTTCTTCGCCTCACCCAATCCGGCCCGAGTACAAAGCGTGTGAGAAGCTAACCTTTGAGTTATTGAATGGTTTGTTAGTCAAATCCAAATGGATGTTAATGAAGACACGGAACGAAGAGAGAAATTAAAACAACATTATTTCTTTATATTATTGTGAACACAATTTTGAGAGAAAACGTATGCGAGTGAAAATTCAATCTTTTTAACGAGTCGACAGCTTAAAGTGTCCAGTTTTAGACTATAACAATAAAACGGAATGTTGTCGTTCAGGAATTTCAGAAGAATAATAAATTGTGTTCCTAGATTAAGGTACATAATTTTAAAACTCCCTTGTGTCTAATAAAATTTAAAAAAAAACATTAAATTTTTTTCACCTTTTTGTAGTTTGGTACCTATCTAGTCAAGGGCGGTCGGTCCATTAATACTGTCGGTCAACAGATATTTTCGATTATTATCGATTTGAAAAAAAACTGTCAATCAGACAGGCCAATTAAATTGTTTATCTGCTATAGAATTTGATTAATTTGTGTTATTTCTCAGTTTATCAATTAAAAATAATATGTTGTATAGTTGAACCACGTTCCAGAGTGGTAGATAATATCAGTATTGCCCTGGTGAAAGACGACCATTCAGAATCTAAACGTTGCTTGAAATGGCTTCAGCCGTGTATGGTGACTAGTTTTGAATAGCCAGAAACTTTCCAAACTTCCTCTCCCCCATCTCCTTCATCAGCCTTCCAACATACTCCAATTGGGGATGCCATAGTCTCACTGGCTCCACACGGTCGGGAGCAGTTGTAACTCTTGTGCGGTACTCATATAAAAAAGAATGTCGATATTTTAAAATGGTTAATGAATTTCAGCAGAATTGTGTAATAAACTACGGGCACGCCCACATGCCCACAACACAAATGTCTCTTCAATGTTGATTTACAATATGGTCTGTTTTAAATGCATTATGAAATGTAGATAATGCAAAATTCAGAAAGCAATAATTAAAGAGTACTCAATCCATGAATGTAATATCCAAAATCACTGAGCAGATAATATTATATGCACAAAACCCCAAAAAAAACCCATATCACCAAAACTCCAAACCCCAAATTCCAAACCCCAAACCTCAAACTTCAAACCCCAAACCCCAAACCCCAAACCCACAACCCCAAACCCCGAACCCCGAACCCCGAACCCCGAATCCCGAACCCCAAACCCCAAACCCCAAACCCAAAAACCTCAAACCCCGAACCCCAAACCCCAAACCCCAAACCCCAAACCCCAAACCGCAAACCCCAATGGGAATCATTTTCGTCCCTCTTCCCTCGGGCTATTTTAAATTTGCTCTCCTAGATCAGAAATTTACCGATTGTACCTGCTTAACAATCAACACAGAATTTCCTAGCGAGACATGCACAGTGCGTATTATAATATTTTTTTTATAGACGAATGAATAAAAAAGCCTTAAAAAAACATAAATTGCAATAATCAACCCATTAAAGGTCAAAAGGAGCTCTTGCCAGTTTTAAATGGAAACAAAAACAGAGAGCCGAAAAATCATTTTATACAAATCTATTACAAATTATTTTAATTTAAAACGACGATTGTTCTGCACTTCAATCTCGACATAAAACAGTGAGAATTATGGATCACCACTCAAAAGTGACCCCAAACATCACTTTGCAGTTTACTAACTCAATCAATAGCACAAATGATTTATCTGTAAATTCTATACGGGTCGTTTGTAAATTTATACGGTTTCAAATGAGAATAATCCACAAACGGTATCGTTTAAATTCCATGAAATATATCCCAAAATGTCTGAAGGTAGGTGCAGTTTGATAATCATTGAAACCAATTTTGAACGTTTTACATAAAATTCCAGTACGTATTTCATATAGATTTTAAAAGATTACACTTTGAGGATTATTGCCTTTTAAACGGTTATAATTTTTTCTAATATAGTATAGAATTTACAGATAAATAATTCGTAGTATTTCTTGAGTTAGCAACCTACAAAGTGTGTATTTCTGGGAGCGGTCCGTTAACACAATTTGAAATTTTAGCGTACATATTGACATTACAAGATTAAGAAAGGGACGCTTAGATGGTTTGGGCATGTGGAGCGAATGAACGAAGAAAGGGGTGTAAGAAGAATGTATGATGCGAATGTGAAGGGAAGAAGAAGCCGGGGACGCCCGAGGAAGACATGGCACGATCAAGTGAATCAAATACTGGAGTGGGGCCATGTCAGAAGTCGGAATAATAGAAGAGAATGTATGAGACGATGTATGAATGCGAATGAAGCAAGAAGTGTATGCCAAGATCGAGTTGTTTGGCGGTCCGTCCTCTCTGCCTACCCCTGCGGGGAAACGGCGTGATAGTTAGTTAGTTATTGACATATGCGAATATATTGCAACAGGACAGTTTTTGACTTGTTGCAGTTTATTACTGGGTCATCGATATATATATAAATGTATACTAGCTGATGTGTACCCGGCCTTTCTCGAGATTTTTTTTTTTTTTTATAAAGTTATGAATTTATGAATTATTGCTAGTCGTATGAGTGCCATAAATGATTTGACAGCGCAAGTAATGCCTTGTGACGAGTATTACTATCTCAGCAAAGAAACATTCATTTGAAAATTTTATTTCATTCCAAACATTTTTTTTTTCAAAACACATCTAAATAATAAATTTCTTAAGTAGGTACCTACTTGTATTTTCCACTTTGAAAATATTCTACCTAAACAAATCTTCTTTTTTTAAATATGTAATCTGTGGCTAACCAGAGTGGCGGGTTCAATGTTTTTCATATTAATTTTAAAACGTTATAGCAACAGTTTTACATATTGGATTTCATTCAAACTACTCTAAACGTTTCTCTAACTAATAAGAACAAACTGTGCTATTTTCAGTGGGTCAAGTAATTTTTGAGAAAATCGAGGACACACAGACAAACAATCATTTTTATATATAGAGAAGAGATATGGTAGGTCTCATGGTTCATACAGTTTTATACTTCCCGTAAATCTGAAGGCTGTCTTCCTTCAGTACGGCAGAGTTCTCAGTCTAACTATACCTAAACGGTCCAGTAAATCGATAGTCAGTGGGATGAAACAGAGATTGAAGAATAAAAAAAACAATCACAGCAGTTTTTGTACTATGCCATCAGGCAAAGGGACTTGCCCTCCTGTGAAGAGGATACCTGATAACCGGAATTTCCTGGACCAGCGTGGCGTCTTGTTCATCAAAGATGGAACTGTTTTTTTAATGATTCGATTCAAACGATTCAAGTTCAAGGGTCTTTTTGAATTGTGAAAATGTATAAGTATCTAAATATTTGTATAATGATCTTTAGCTAGTTTTTAATATGATTTTTGTGTGCATCATCATCTAGGGGGTTAACGAAGCAATACAATTACTTAAATGTATTTAAAAAAACCATTTACGATACATATTTCTGTCTATGGAAAGGTCGCAGGTTTCTGGAATAAACTGGCATAGAATTAAAAAATATATAAAGATCCAAATTTGTTCAACAAAAAGAAAATATTTAACTTATTTTTGGTACTACCCTTAAAACCAGAGTTTAAACTATATTGCGAATTGATTCCTCCTGGGCATTGTAAAAGTCATACACATTATTCAGGGTGAACAGTGAAACTTAATATAATACACTGTTATTAAATGTTAAGTAAAATACATTGTTTTAAACACCATTTTAATAATAAATATCGACATGTTTTAAAACCTATGGTTTTTTCATCAGGATACAAAGTATTAACAAAAATAATGACATATAAGCATGGACAAAACTATAACAATCGGTAGTAGTGATATAAGCTAATTCATTAGGTATTAATGTAAAAATAAATAGTTACTTATATAAAATAAAACAAAATAATAATTTATTTATTTAACATTAAATATAACATATGTAAATTGGTTACATGTATTCAAATATGAACATAATATATCTTACACACAAAAAAATCTAATTATAGTCACGATATACAATTAAATATTACAAATTACGACATTCGTCAAATTAGTCACTTCCTTCTCAAATTTCAAAACATTTTCCTCTCTTTATATATTGGCGAGTATTTCTTGGAAGATCTTCATACGGTAATGAGTTTTGCGATTTTGTTTTCTTTCGAAAGGGTAGTCTTAATTCATTTCATCTTCTTGTAGAGTGGCTATGTCTGTGTTGATGTTTATTGATTTTTCACAAGAATTCAGAATTTTGTTGGCCATTAAAGATTGAAAGAGAAAAACTATTACAATTAAGTATATATTTTGCTTAAAAGACGATATGTTTAGGTCTCTTATGATTTTTTAACCTTTCGAATATTCGTTTCGTCTTAAAATTATATTATGGCTTTTTTTTTAAAACTCTCAGTTTTCTAAAATCCTCCCCTTTTGACAAGAACAAAATACTGCTACAATAATTAACATCAGGAAAAATGATGGCAATTTATATAGTTTTACGGGATTCTGCACCGATGTAGCTTCTTATCCTTCTGATTAGTTAGACTTTTTTGGTGAATTTCTTTATTTTTAACATACGATACTTGTGTATTGTATTTAGAGATAGTCAGTCTGGAATCTAAAATAACACCCAAATATTTCATTTCGGATACTTCCTTCTAAATTTCTACACCCATCATTATCAAATTAGTATCTGCTATTATTTTATTTCCGATATTCATAAATTTGGTTTGGTTTAGATTAAACTTTAATTTATTATTTTTAATTTTTAATTGTTCATTATTTTTATAGAGATTTAAAAACCTCATTTAAATATTTAATCATTGTAGAAAATAATATTAACATAACCTAAATGAAACATGAAAACGGGAAAAAACGACAGAAAATAAAAAAAGTTTTCAGTCAAATCTGGGACTCGAACCCAGGACCTCTGTCTAACCGGGGCAACCGCTTAACCAACTTAGCTAATGAGACCAGTTCAATTTATGTCATCTTCATCGATATCACATCTCAAATTCAAGATTTGTCGATATTATTTTTAAGCCAAAGCTTAGTTGGTTCATAATTGACACAAGTATCTCCATATCAATGCGTCATCTGGGAATAGTCTGATTCGGCAATATTTAAGAATTTTAAGTATGTTATGAAGAGAATTGGTCCAAAAACCGACCCTTGTGGTATTCCTAATCTAATGGGCAGAGGATCCGACACTATTTATCCCACTTTAATAGTCTGATACCTGTCCGTGAATGTAAAGTAGTATTGTTTTAGAGTATAATTGTTTTATTGGCATAATGTTAAGTTTGTTGAAGATTTCGTCAGTGCTAGTTCTTACAGGACTTTAAGTATAATTTCCATGATGGCTTTTTGTGTTCTAACGAGTAAATTAAGAATATTATCACTATCACTGCCCCAAACGATAATACCATATTATAGTATATATACCTGCCTAATTTGAATCTTATTAGACACATACTCTGGCTTCTTACATCGGTAGGTAATTGAGGAATATCTAATGAATGGGTAATGGATGCTCCGTCCCGTGTTTCCGTCGTCGGCCGCCAGGGCTTGCCGGACCTCCCGCAGGTTCTGGATAGGTGGGTTCCCCTAATGAATGTTGCCACCCGCTCGACGGTTATAGAGACCACTGTTTTCCTAACTGGCAATACTGTATTAATGAACCGCGGGTAATGGAATAATGGAGAAAACAAGGCGATCCGTTAGTTTAATTATAGATTTATTTAAATTCAAGGTGGCTGATGTATATTTGTACTGATTTAATGGCTTGTTTCAAAGAAGTGAGAAATAATGGATGTCGCTTACATTGACTAATGCCCTGTCCACATTGGAAGTAAAAAAAACTCCATAAAAATTCATACATTTTTACAATCATATCTTTTTGTCATCGACTTACTGCTCTATATTTATTTAGGGGAAAACGTTATAATGTTTATTTTCAGTATGAAGGACACTTATTTAGCTTTATGAAAATATAATAAAACCATAAAATATCTTTATTTAACTGTTTTATATACCCATTAATACAAAATACAAAAATTAATATAAAAGTATTTTGTTAATTAAAGGTTTAGTAAATATCTAGTACGGATGAGAAGTATTTTTTTTATTAAATTATGGAGTATATGCCATGAAAAATTCAATTTTCATAAGTTTAAAGGCAATTAAGATAATTATTTGTGCGTTTTTTTTTTTTTTTTTTTTAATTTTTTAATATTATATTTGCTGTATAAATATGTTTACGTAAATAAAAATATTTAAAAAAAAAACATAAATTTTTTTTTTTTTCGGTTCAATATTTTAAATTACGTACGGCAAATTTGTGTTCCAACGTAAATTGGTCGTTTTTAATTTAATTTAAATTCCATCATAATGCTTATTTTAATATTTTTTAGAAAATTTTTATTTTATATTTCATTATATTTTCAAAGTAGACGGAGTAAAACTTTTTTTTTTAAATCACCGTTAGCCCTCAAATAATTCTTAAAGGCGCCTCTAAAATCTCATAAATCAATTCCTTTATTGGCCTATATTTCATAATGTAAAACAAAAATAAATAAATAATTTCTAATCCGTACTAGATATTTACTACACTTTTTGATGAAAGAAATATTAGTGGGTTTAGGTGAATATTTTGGGCTCAAATCCAAAATTAAGTTTTGTATGAAACAGGCCGCACAGCCGTTCCTCTTAATCTCATGGGATACATCACGCAAGCAGCGAAAATCGCTCAAAAACGAACCTTTATATCGACCAATATTACACTCTTCTCTTTTCGTTTCCAAAAATTGGATTACATGCAATATTACTGCAAGGAATTTCTGCCGAAGAAAGGTTCATATTGAAATTACCTTGTAGTCATTCTTGCAACTCTGTTGTTATACTTTTTTATAAATTGTACATTTTTTTAATGGTGACTGACATCTGTGGAAATATTTCAAAGCCAATCCTTCCAACAATTATCGGATCGATCCGTTGAAACGAAAATAATAATAATATACGAATTATGCCAATAAATAAAATGTGTGTTTATCACATATAATATAATAACAAAATTATAAATAACTTTTTTATTATAATAATTCAAAAATACTTTCCATCAAATTAATTATGAGTCGAGGTTTGTAATGAAAACGGTTGGTTTCGATATATTTTTTAGCTTTTTTTTTTTAAAATCTCATTTAAATAATTATGTCTCTAGGTGCCTTTGCCACTTTTATGGATGCTGAATGGAGGGTTAAAAAAGGTCATCGGCACGTGGCGTTCCCAAGCGTACATCCATTCAAAAACTGACCGCACCCTACGTTGCTTAACTTCGGTGATCGGTTGAGAACCGACCTATCAACATTCTAGCCCGTTGCCGAATAAAATTTGATTTGAACAACATTATGGTAAAGTCTAACTGCATTTGTGTTTTTCTACGATCCATAGAGTTTTAATATTTTGTACCTCTAATAAACATTGTAAATCTAAGATGTTCGGAGTTTCAAGATGAATGGCGTTTATCAACAACTGCAAAGCTACAGTCTATCCTTGATCAAGTAGCAATGCACGCCACTGCTTTATACATATATACACAAAAAAATATTTAAAAAAGATAACATTATTTGGTAAGACAGTAAAATTTCCAAAAACATCATTTTGCAAAACAACAGTGAGTAATTACAAAATTACTGTCCGCTAGCACACGGCGCGCAACAGTCCATTTTATAGCTGGCGCTTGAGGGGACTTGTATTTGTCGGGAACGTGGCATTCCAGAGAGGTTGTTTAAAGTTTGTTGGAGTTCCTCATTGTTCGTTAAATGCATGAACAAAAGAGTCCATTATTTTCCAATCCTCCATGGTAGTTAGGCATCTCCTGTTTTCCTTTGAAATGTATAAGTATCAACTCTGTAACGAAATACTAGATTAGGTTTCAGTATAATCCATTTAATTAAATTAGTGAACGAATCTCATTGGAATCCTTTTGCACTTCTAAAAATAATGTCTACCCCCTTAAATTAATTAACCAGCAGAGCACAGACAAAGAAAGGATGTAATTGAACTGGAGCGATTTCATTACGCGAGGCTTGTGTCAAGCAGGCTTGTCTCGAGTAGGTTCCGCTTATTGTGAAAAAACCAGAGGACGTCGTCGATATTATTTCTTTTATAACATCGGAAAATTTTGACTGTCAAGTAAAATTTGGATTTCTGAATGATCAAACGAGAATTCCATTGAAAATTTTTATGAGTTTACAAAAACATGTTCAAAACTTGATCGAAAAGATTCACACGAAATCCTAGCACTGGAAGGAATGGGAGAGGGCACCCGGAATGAGACAATCTAAAGTACTCATAAACGAACCTAACCCCAGACGAACCAGGCAACTACTCAATATGGACAGAAACTCACTGAGGGAACTGGTAGGACTACTAACGGGACACTGCCACCTCAGGAGACACACGCAGCTGTTGGGAGTGGAAAACACCAATAGATGCAGGAAATGTGAAGAGGATGAAGATGCTTCAATTCACCTATGGTGCCAATATCCCGCCTTGATGGGAAGAAGGCTCAGTTACCCAGGAAGACATTTTGTGGAACTAAGAAACATTCAATGACAACCCTGGTGAACTTTATCAAAGGGATTGCGTCACTGTCAAAAGAATAAGGTAAAATGGGAGCACAATGGGCCTGTGGCCTGAGTGCTCATTGGAGCACGGGAGCTATGCAAATCGTCTCCGTATTAATAAATAAATAAAAATAAAAAATAAAAAAACAAAAAACGTCGATTACGAATACGTAAGTTTTATTGCACTTATTTGATTGATAAATCAACTTTCAACGATCCCGCTCGGCTCTAACGTCATAGGTACCGCCCGAAACGCAAACACAGACGAAATTAACGATTATGTGACGTCATTTAAAATAAAATCCCTTGGAATTTAAAACGTTTTAACGAGATCGAAAGTATTTTAATAAAAATTATATGGAAAGGTGCCTTCAAAATAATTATAGCATTTAATTTAGTCGCATTACACACCCCTCCCAGGCAACGGTGATTTATCAAAAATTTCGTCTTTACAGCACATAATATGGCAACCGTTTTAGCGTTATCTGTACGGCACAACACAATTTGTGGTACAGTAAATTATGAAACACAATACATAAAAATGTCTAACCAAACACTAAAAGATAGTAAGTGTCTGTACAAGGCGAACTTTATGACGAAGTGAATTATTAACGGTCAGCACCCAAAAAAACACACTTTGCAGGTTGATAACTTAGGAAGTACTATGAATGGTTTTTCTGTGAGTTATATACAGGTAATTAGGAAAATGTGTTAGGTTTCAAAAGACATTAACCCTCAAACTGTAATATTTTATTTTCTATATGAAATAAATACTGGAATTTTTATGGTAAACCGTTCACAATTGCTTTCACGGGTTTTCAAACTGCACCTATTTTCAGATATTTTGGGATGTATTTCATAGAATTTAACTAACACGTTTTAAGGATCTTTATCTTTTAAAACCTTACACATTTTCTTAACTACCTTAATAGAATTTACTTGAGTTAAGCCTTAGCCCACTCTCTGATGGTCCGGTAAGGAACGAACATTTCACTCGTTACTGTAGACACTGCACAGAAAAGTCAAGTTTGCTAAAGTAAGGTAACGGTTTGCAACGCAGTCCATTGTGGGACTTTTATGCGCAGTGTCTCCAGTGGCGAGTGAAAAGTTCGTTCCTTACCGGACCGTCAGAGAGCAGCCTTAACAGGTATATTATTACTCTAAGCTGCTCTCTGACGGTCCGGTGATTAATGAATATTTCACTAGTTACTGCAGACACTGCACAGAAAAGTCAAGTTTGCTAAACTAAGGTAACGGTTTGTAACGCAGTCCATTGTGGGACTTTTCTGCGCAGTGTCTCCAGTAGCGAGTGAAATGTTCATTCTTCACCGGACCGTCAGAGAGCAGCCTAAGAGTTAAACCTGCAAAGCGATGTTTAGGACCATTTTTGAATGTTGATATTTTTTAGGTTTAAAAATCGGTATCATAACGTCCTCTCATTATATAATAATACCGTTAAATTCGTGCACCGATGTAAAAAAAAAGTTCGCATTTTTATTTGTTCTTTTTTTGAATACCTGTTCTTTATTCGCGATATTACATAAGTACGCACTTATTGAAAAACTCAGCATTTTTAATTAATTGGCGTAGCATTTTTAAAATGGAAAACCTTATTTACAGAATTAATCACGAATGCAAAGTTATGGTAATTTTATTTCGTTTTCGGAATAGTCAAAACACAGTCTAATGGAATTTTGATTCGGTTTTACGACCCCTTTCGTGTATTTTAAATTTTTACAACCATTATTTTCAATATTATTGTGTTTTAATCCGTGTCAAATCTGTTGAAATAAAACAGTAAAGGTTTCAAAAAGACTAATTAATGAAATAATATTAGCCGGTGACATTAATTCAAAAATGCTGACTTGACATAAATAAATTTTCCAAACAAAATATTATTTCGCTGAGCAAGTTATGAAGATACCAAAGTGAAAGCTCTGATAAATGGAATAATGTTAAGGCTCAGTTTTTCAAATGGAATTTAATAACCCGTCTCTTAATTTTATTATTTTTACGAACGGTTAATCAGGGAATTGAGTGATAAATATTATGGTTTAAAAAAATCGTATAGATCAACAAACGCTGGTGCTGAAGACGTAAGTATTTTTGATTTATTTATTTTAAAACTCACATTATTAAACAATAAAATGTAAGAAAGCTTTGACTGCCCAACTGGGAAAAAATCCCGTTTTAGGACAGTCAAATTGACAAGTTTAGCTCATATTAATTACCATTATACAAAAATAGAAGAGAAAAAGCTAGTATTGACATAGATGGTAATGTAATATATCTAGAAAAAAGTATGATAATTAAGTATAAAGAGATGTGAAGAATAGTATAGAAAAAAACTTATGAAGGGATGAGAAAAAAAATATTATGGAGTAAACAATTATATATATATATATATATATATGTTTGATAGGTACTGGTTGGTGCTATGAGGAAAAAATGCGTTTAAAATTGAGTACTAAAAAGAGGTGACTTAACCGGCCTGTGATTGGTCTGGTTCTCATAGAATTTAGACCGCTCCCTCAGGGGGTTGGTCGACCGCGTTCGCTAGAATGTTGGCAATTATGCGCGATGTCGCGCTGTGTGAAACTGCGGTATACAAATTATTTCAAAAGTGTTTTTGCTTTTTTTTTTAATTCTGGCTAATTATCACTTTTGGGATGTGTTGATTTCACACCGACACGTGTAGGAATGGCATAACCGCTAACCGACGGAACCGAGGTACTTATGACGTCACTCGTACCCCGCCAGACTTTGATCGCTTTGGGGGTCATTGAAAAATTCACACTTAAAAAATTAATAAAAAAAAAACTGGTAGATAAGTTAGATGGTGAATATTCACACACACATAATTGACTGGAATTCCTTATTAAATAGCACCATATACTGCACGCAAACTATCATACTGTAAATATATATAAAACCTACTAACTCCCATTTTTTTATTAACTAACTAACTAACTAACTAACCATCACGCCGTTTCCCCGCAGGGGTAGGCAGAGAGGATGGACCGCCAAACAACTCGATCTTGGCATACACTTCTTGCTTCATTCACATTCATACAACGCCTCAGCATTCTCTTCTGTTATTCCGACTTCTGACATGGCCCGACTCGAGTATTTGATTCACTTGATCGTGCCATGTCTTCCTCGGGCGTCCCCGGCCTCGTCTTCCATTCACATTCGCGTCATATATTCTCCTTACACTCCTTTCTTCGTTCATTCGCTCTACATGCCCAAACCATCTAAGCGTCCCTTTCTTAATCTTTCTCACTACGCTTACATCAGCCTTGCATTCTTTACGAATCTCAACATTTTTCACACCATCATACATGTTTTTAACACACATTCGTCTCAGAGATCTCATTTCTACAGCATTCAGTCTACTTTCATCCTTCTTCTGCCAGTTCCATGCCTCACTGCCATACATCAAGGTTGGTATCAGCACTCCATTGTGGACTGCTAGCTTCGCTTCCATGGACAACTTTTTGTTTGCGCCAACCGCGTTCAGTCCTCCGTTAATGGAGTTTGTATACCGAATATTATTTTTCACACAATGGTAATTTGTATCCGCTAAGCCACTGCCAGCACTTGTCAGCAGGAGTTTAATTCAACAATATTATATAATACAACAATAAATAAATATAACCATACAAATAGTAGTCCAATAATATAACAGTATAAATACATGCATCATGCATGTTGTGATCAATGTATACAAGTTGAAAAAAATAATAATTTGAAAACACTAGAACAGTTTTGTTATAGTACTCCAATTATATAATAGCATTCAAATAATATTGGAAAAATATTAAGATATCAGCAAGTATCACAGAAGTTGAGAGATATAAAAACAGTAGCACAGTTTTGTTGCAGACTCCAGATAGGAGATACAATCAATACTTAATATTGTTGTCCCAAAGTCATTTAGGTGAATGCAATGATATTTTTTGTTTGTAATGTAGTCGGGTGAATGCATTTCGATCACCATTCATTAAACGCACATTATGTCAAGCCCATATTGGAATAATCGAAAGTATTCAACGTAAATTATTTAAGCTCATAAATTATAAATTTATTTTACACTTCGCAAATAGTACCGAATCATTAAAATTCCATAACTTCATCACGCTTCGAACACGACGTTTAATATTTGATCAAATCTTATTGTTAAAAATTATGAATAATGGCCTGGACTCGTCAGAGCTCATTAACTTTATAAAAATACACATACCGCCAAGACCAACTCGACAAACCGATTTTTTTCATTTGCCCGCATGCAGGATCAACCTCAGCGTATTTGTGTACAATATAATGTACAATTTAACAACACCGACTATCTTCACAATACCCTTTCAAAATATCGAACCGAAGTAATGCGTACGACCACAAATTGATGCACGAGTATAAAATGTATCGAGAACATCTCCTGTCCCGATCCCGTCTTCCTCTTCCTCTTCCCCCTTCCTTCTTATTTTTATTTCTCTTATTAGCTTCATCAATAAAACAACTGTATATAACCACTGTTAGCATAAGAAACTTTGTTGGCTTACCTTTTGTTAAACTTCCTTTGTATACGAGTATATATCTGCATTAAAGTTGTTTCTTACAAATAAATGGACCACCAAAACGAGTTTTTATTATTTCAAAATTATTTTGAAACATTAAATAGATTTCCTACCCACTTAACTTGAGTTTTCATCAAAACTGCGCCATAAAATGAACTTTTTTTTTCAAATACGTACATCGACTCTTAACTTTGGAAAAAGTAAACAGGTTAAAGAGATTTTTGTGTGTAAATAACAAAAAAAATGTCCGAATTGTAATGTACCTGAAGTCAATAGCAGACTTCGGGTTAAATAGTGTGAAATAAATAACATCACAACAGGGATTATTGAGGGGTTAAAAATTTTTCCTAGCTCCTGAAAAACGTTATTTCAACTTTGTGGCAATTTTGTTCTATACTCCAACTGAATGTTCACCTAACTATTTTTTTATAACGATTCCAAAATAATGTTTCACTTATAAAATGTATTATAATTTCTTTCTTATATTTTGGATATGCTTATTCTTCAACCATTTTATCAACCAGGCCATAGAACGCAGAATGCCTTCGTAATGTCAGTAATGTGTATTAAATATTGAATTGAATGCATTCAAGTCATGTTTCATCTTTTGACACGTGGACATCATCATATGGCAGTTTGACAGTTGGTCGGGTATAGGAGCACAATTACACATTATAATCATATCTAGAATATAAGTTGCTAAAGTATACATATTCTCGCCTGCAGTGTTGCACACAGTCACCGGTTACCTACACTGTCCCGTTTTAGATGACTTGGTCCGGCCACGGTCTAACGGCTAACGAGCTAACACGCGTGAGAGATGAACGCCATTGAAGACATATTAATAACAAGCGGGCAGGTGCACCGATCGACAAATTATTAAAAATTATTTCATTAAAAATGTGTCGAATGCTGAAAGACGAATGATAGTCTTAAATTTCTGAGTATTTTAAAATTCGGAGCTCTGCAATTCCACAAACCTTGCCATGTAAAATACTGACTGACAAGAACACAAAGAAAGAAGATTGTACAATTTATTTTAATAACTTATTGAAGCTTATAAATCTAATTGTAATATTTAATCGTTGAAGAAGATAATCTCAACCAATCCACCAACGAAAATAAAAAAAAAGGTGTTAGTCGCATTTGGGAACTGCTACCTTGATGCGATTGATCTTTTTATTTTCTTTGTTTTTTTTTCGGTTTCGTGTTTCATTTAGGATTGGTTAATATTTTCTTTTTCAAAGAAATAAGATTGATTTATCTATGTACGAGTATATAAAATCAATGTAAGTTTGTTTGTTTGTTTGTCCGAGATTTTCTCGAAACTCACTGGACCGGTTTCGCAGAAAATAACACAGTTTGTTTTTGTTAGTGCTGGGAAGGTTTAGAAAGTAGTTTGAATGAAATCCAATATGTAAAACTATCGCTATAACGTTTTAAAATTAGTATGAAAAGCATTGACCAGCCATTTTTTATTTAGGTTAACCCATAGATATAACACTCTGGTTAGCCACAGATTGCATATTGAAAAGAAGAAGGTTTTTTGGGTAGAATATTTTTAAAGTGGAAATCACGAGTACCTACTTAAGAACTTTATGATTTACATATATTTTGAAGAAATAAACGTTTGGAATGAAATAAAACATTCAAATTAATGTTTCTTTCTTTGGAGATAGTTACTTTCGCTGTCAAATCAATTATGGCACCCTAATGACAAGTGAAAAATCCCGAGCAAGGCCGGATACACATCAGCTAGTACTATATAAATCTTCTTTACCCAGGACAAAAAGTGAAAAAAAAAACATAATATCTAAAATAGGGTAGTGAATGGAACGATTTGCAGATTTTAAAACCGATTTTCTAATTAATATTGATTGTAGAAACCTTCATATGTAATATATTGTTAATTAAAATAGGATGTGTACATTTGATTAATTAAATACTTGAGTAGGGTCATGTCAAGAGTCAGAATAACACAAGGGTATGTATGAATGTGAATGAAGCAAGGAGGATGTGCCTAGGTCGAGTTGTTTAGCGGTTTAGGGCTTTCATGGAGAATAATTATAATCAACACCTGAAAAGCTACTGCTTACAAGTCACGGAGCAATGCACGTCACTGGTATGCGAAGTTTATTTTAATTCCTCTAAGTATCTCTAAATTTTTGATTGAGTGGTTACGATCATCGACTACGAATCCCGAGGTGGCGGGTTCAAAACCCGGCGTACGTAAGAAAATTTTATTTGATTAAATTGTGTTACTTCACGTTCCAGAGTAGTAGATACTTTCAGTATCGCCCTGGTGAAAGACCACCATCCAGAACATTATTTGAAATGGATTTAACAGTATTTGGTGACCGGATCTGAATAGCCAGGTAATTCCCCATCTTCCTGTATCCCATCTCTTTCCCCTCACTACTACCTTTAGCCTTAAAAGATACCCCAATTGGAGATGTCATAGTCTCACTGACTTATTTTTTTAATGTGATGCCACACAAGTGTCACACCTGCTCTCAATCGTCTGGAGCCAGTGAGACTCTGGCATCCCCAATTGGGGTATGTTGTGTGGCTGAAGGTATGGAGGAAGGGATGGAGACGGGAAAGAGGAAGGTGGGGAAGTACCTCGCAAATCAGATCCAGTCACCAAACGCGGCTAAATCCATTTCAAGCAATGTTTCGATTTTGACTGGTAGTCTTTCACCAGGGCGATACTGAAAGTATCTACCACTCTGGAACGTGCCGCAAATATATTACATATAATTTTAAATTAGTAAATTCTGAAATAACACAAACGGTTGGGAGCAATTGGGACTCTTATGCCGTAAAAAAATAAATAATCATAAGAGCCTAAAATGCTTTCGTTAAGGATTTATTGATAATAATTTAGAAAGTACTATATTTTTTACATTTAAAATTTAGTTACTCAGCGTGTCAATGCCTAAAATGGGGCTTCGCAGATCAGGGGGCAATATACGTACAAGTCTTTCCACTTCGGGTCTGCAGTCATTGACAAGCGGCACATTGATTAATGGTCCTGACGAGTGACAGGAGCCTACCGGTGGATGGTGGCAGCTTGTCACGTCTTGCCTGATGAGGAGGAGGTTCGACCCCGCTGGCCGCAAATGATGCAGATATAATTGGGCTATTTCTGAATGGGGGAACCAACTTTATATTTACAGAACACCTCGGCCGTGTTGTGGAACATTAAATATAGTTTTTCTTTCCGGAAAGGTGAAATAAAAACGATATTATGATTCTGGGAAGAGATGTGCCTACCATATAGGCACATAAGCACTGTCTACCTACCTTACTAGCATAAATATATAAATAATTTTAAAATCTTTATAGAATATGCCAGAAATCAGTCTTTCTTTACAAACATATGCGTCATTTACCAGACACGAAACCCAGCGCCGCGAGCGCCACACCGTTGCACCATTATAACGTGCCAAAGGCAGGAACTAAATATACAAAATTACATACACAGCATATTCAAATATTTGCTCTATACTATACATTCAAAGATACATACGTGCGTAATGCGCGTGAAGGGATAACTCGTTTGTGTTATTATCTAAAAGGCAGTGCCTTTCAGCAACGCTAGTAAATACAGCAATCTGTGACATCTTTTGGAACATTTATTAATTAGAACTACTGTACTAACGAAATAATGGTAATAACGTGTAGACTTTATTTCAAAATATTGTCAGTGTTTATTTAGCGGAAAACAAATTAATACTTCATATATCCAGTAATTGGCTTCTAATATCCATAAATAAAGCAGTTATTTGGATATTTGACGTGGCTTAGGTAATCCTAACCAACATCCGCGATATCTAGCAACTTTGCCATTCTTAGCGAAAATTTGCACGAAGAGTAATTTTTTTAATAAGAATTATCAGCTGCTTTTCCTACTGCCTACCATTAATACAAACTCTGGGCACGCCACTGATTCTGGGTAGTAAATTATTTTTTTTAATGAAAAAAAAAATCTGATGATTCTTTTAGCACGGTCAGAAATAAACGTGCGGAAAAAGGTAAGAGTGCTTTTTATCATGAAAATATAATGGAAATTCCTCCACGAATTGACAAATTCCAAAACACATTTGTAAATTTTTTGTATTATAATAATAACTTATACTTCTCCTAACGATAGCCATAATGTATATGTGACTCTTTTGAAGAAATAAACACCTTTTTAATATTTTTCTATTTTAAGGAACATTACGTCATGGGACATGCAATCGAAGATATTGCATATTTTAGTGTTTTATGAGCTACTCGTCTTTTGTTGGCAGGACTATAAATTTTAAATAAAGTCCATGCTTTCCAATGCGAAGGCCACAATTTGAAGACCAAACGATAGGTAGTTAAATGTAATTATTTTGAACAAATTTAATTTATTACTTTACACATTTCTTAAAAGTTGTACATAAACAAGGATTAAGTAGCAATGAAATGAATGTCTGAAAATCTTGAATTATTTTTATTGTTGAATTTATTTAACATTCTTTTAGTTTTATGATCCTCTGCCATAGATGTTTCTCTACGAAAATACCCGACATTTACAATCTTTTGATAGCTACAGAACTTGTATATTTTAGGATATATATTATGGCTTTTCGTCAATATTCTCTGTGATGATAATAATAATAATCTTTTATTTACACAATATGAAATTAAATAATATTAAATTAATGTGATTGCTGAAAAAAAAGTAATTGTAAGGTTGAGTTTTTAAGTGCAGTTGAGTGGTTCAAACCCTTGGAATAACAAGGTTCCATCTGACACGGCAATGATGTGCGATAATGAGCCTTAAAGTTGCTCTCCTTAGAGCACATTATCGCATGACATGGAATAACAAGGTTCCATCTGACACGGCAGTGCTATGCGATAATGAGCCTTAAAGTTGCTCTCCTTAGAGCACATTATCGAATGACATTGCTGTGTCAGATGGAACCTTGTTATTCCAAGGGGTTTTATTCTATTTGGTGTTAATATATTTTCTATTTCAGATCTCCCTATGTAACGTATCCATCGTTTTATTTGGTTTTTAAATTTATCACTGTTATTGTGATTTTTTAAGGAGACTGGGATTTAATACTGGAAATGAAATTTGAAAATTAAAATAATATTTTATGTCGATCCTTCAATATCAATGCAATCAACGTAACTGAAAAGTTGAAAATTTAAGATATTCATTACGAAATTTATAAAAAATACTATCCTATCATATCACAACAAAAAGATGTATAGGGCCCAAGGAAAACATTTCGGAAATACCCTTTTTTTGTATTTGCATATTAATTTACAGTAATATTTTATACAAAAAAATAACACGTAATATCCATTCTGACAGTCATAAATTAACAAATACGACTCTCCGGTTAATAAATAGTTGTAAAGGCAACAAAATATTTTCACATGTGCATCGTAAAACAATATATTTTATTATTAATCTACATAAATTTAGGTACTTTTTCTCTTTAGGAACTTCACAAGAGTACCAACCGCTTCCAGCAAATCGGAGCCAGTGAGACTATGGCATACCCAATTGGGGTATGTTATAAGGCTGAAGGGTATGGGTATAGGAAGGGGATGGAGAAGAGGATGGTGGGGAAATACCCGGCTATTCAAATCTGGTCACCAAACACGAATATTTCAAGCAACGTGAATGGTGGAAATGTCTTTCACTAGGGCGATACTGAGAGTATCTCATCTACCACTCTGGAACGTGCCGCAAGTTGGCAAGCTTTCAATTTGGGAGGCGGGTATGGGTACCGCCGCCCCGGGAACCATTTTTTTGGATGACCAACACCTCTGCCATAGGTCATCCCAAGTGGTTCGCTACGTTTGGTGACTTAGCAGGGGTGCCCATGGGTGGGTTCATGGGGTAAGGTTTGTCCAGGTCTTGGCAGCGGATGCGTTGGCCTACCTACTGCGTGGTGGGTCGGATCGGGAGAGAATGGTTGAGGGAGACCCTTTACAACTGGCTACCGTTGTCCAGGCCGCTCGATAGTACAGGGGCCCGACCCTCAGGCTCACGACTGAGGGTGGGCTGCCCCACCAGCGAGTGTAAAAACCCCGCTGCTGCTGTTGTGCCGATTCGTGACCGGAGGGGACCCAGCAGTAGCGTTTGGGGCGCATTGGGAGCCCTTCCCAGCCAGACTCTCCCAACCATAGCCTTGCACCGCGGTCGGTGGGATGGATTCATACGTCCGTCAGTCCTGGATACCCTGACCCCCAGCTTCCTACCCACCCTTTATACCTAATCCTTCCCTTGCTTTCCATTTCCTATAAAACCCCCAAAAATAATTTAAAAAAACATGGAATCACAAAACAATAATAACATCATTACAACGGCGAGTAGTAGGCGTCCCCGGTGCAGGCCAAAAATGTTGGTAAATTTTACCAACATTCGAGGCCTGCACAAAAATTTAAATTCTGTCCATCATCACCTTCAATCCCAACGCCCAAACCTTTTATTCCTCTCCGAAACGCAGATAGCTGAGCCTCCAGACGCCTCCTATCTGGACTGCCCGGGCTTCACCCTCGTAGGCAAGTTCAGACTAAAAGGAGGTGTTTGTTTGTATAGCCGAGCTGACGTCAACTGTGTGCGACTGTTGAGTCTGGAAAATTCCAGATTTGACGTAATGTGGGTGCGCGTCAGTCGTGCCAGTACGGTAAGATTTTATGCGTGTTTGTACCGCTCACCAAACCTCAGCGAATCAGACTCATCCGAGCTATTTAAACATTTGAGCGAAACTATTGATGACCTCTTACCCTGCTACCCTTCGGCCGAGTTTGTTGTTCTGGGGGACTTCAATGTTCATAATGAACCGTGGTTGAAGTTCTCATGTTCAACAAACTCGGCTGGCCGACAGGCGGAATTCTTTGCCCTTTGCCCTGGGTTGGAGCAACTGGTTCAGGAGCCTACGAGGGTTCCTGATGTCCAGACTCACCGCTCCAATCTGTTAGACCTATTTTTAACCACCGAGCCACGTGGTTATGGGATTGATGTCGCAGCGCCTTTAGGATCGTCCGACCATTGCCTGGTGACGACATCAATCCCTATTAACTTCAGACCCCAATTGAGAGGCTGAAGAGAAAAATGTGGCACTATAGGTCAGCAGATTGGTTCGGTCTGCGGGCGCATTTTAATGCTTTCCCATGATCAGCTGTCTGTTTTCAGACTTCGAATCCGTCCAGATGTGCCCAGGAAATTAGTGAAGTCATCACATCTGCGATGGATGGCTTCATTCAATCAACCATTAAAGAAACTGGCGTAGGTTCAAAGCCGTGGTTCAGTCGACAATGCTCCGAAGCAGTTCGACGAAAAACGCGGCTTACCGAGCCTACAACACATCTCGAACGTCAGAAAACAGATCAGCATATAACAAATTGGCAAAGGACAGTAAGAGAATCATCAATAGGTCAAAATTTGAGCACGACCTACAGATCAGTAAAAAGCTAGCTGCCTGCCCGCATGGCAGCAGGGCGTTCTGGTCGCTAGCGGGCTCCATAGGTCGCAATTTCTGCAAATCCAGTCTGCCGCCTCTTACCAGACCTGACGGTTCACTAGCAAACACTGCTACCGAAAAGGCCAACCTTTTAGGGAAAATGTTTGCAGAAAACTCGGCCCTCGACGACCGGGGTGCCATCCCGCCGTCGGTTCCTCACTGCGGCTTCTATATGAAAAAGCTGAGGATACGGCATCGGGATGTACTCCTTGTCTTACGGGGGCTCGATGTTAATAAAGCTAGTGGGCCTGACGGAATACCTGCCCTGGTATTGCAGAGGTGTGCTGCAGAAATCGCTCCAGTTTTAACAAAGCTCTTTAAAATGTCCCTGAAATGTGGCTCTGTGCCCTCTGGTTGGAAAAAAGCGGTCATTCATCCTATACCTAAGAAAGGTGACCGCTCCAACCCGGCCAACTACCGCCCCATAGCGATCACATCAGTTCTGTCCAAGGTGATGGAACGTGTGATCAACGACAAACTGCTTACATACCTCGAGAAGAACAAAATCATTAACGACCGCCAGTATGGATTCCGGCGGAACCGCTCGTGCGGTGATCTTCTCGCGTATGTGACGCATGTTTGGGGACGGTGCCTGGAACGTTATGGTGAGATTCAAACGGTCTCACTGGACATTTCTAAGGCCTTTGACCGGGTTTGGCACCGAGGACTTGTCAACAAACTGCCTTCTTATGACTTCCGTTTCCTTGTGTACGTGGATTGCCGACTTTTTGAGGGAGAGATCGATTCAGACGGTTGCTGATGGTTTCATCTCTTCCTCGCATTCAATAAATGCTGGCGTCCCACAAGGATCGGTTCTGTCTCCGACATTGTTTTTGTTGCACATCAATGACCTCTTGACATGTGCACCAATCCATTGTTACGCGGATGACAGTACAGTCCATGATTGCTTTTTGTTTGACAAGCCCCAAAAGGGCACACAAACTCCAACGGCTCGGAGGGCTTTGAAGCAGAGAATGGACGGTTACCTCGAGAGGGTCTCCTCTGGGGTAAGAATAACCTCGTCGAATTTAATGTTTCAAAGACCCAATCATGTCTGATTACGTCTAAAAGGGATCGAAATGACAATCTAGTCTCCTTTAATGGAAGCAATCTTCCCAACAAGCCCTCCATTGATATGCTTGGTGTAACCTTAAGTGATCAGCTCAGGTATGGGGTCTCCATCGAAACCCGAGTAAAGTTAGCCTCTCAGAAGCTGGGCGTATTGTACAGAGCCCGCAGATACTTTAATAGTACACAACTGCTGACCCTGTACAAATCGCAAGTGCGCCCCATTGTAGAATTTGGCAGCCACCTCTGGTCGGGAGTCCCAAAATATCTGAAAAAAACCTTGACTCTGTGCAGAAACGGGCGGTCCGTTTGATAGATTCGCCTATCTTAACAAATGGGTTGCAATCTTTGGAGCACAGACGTCGGGTGGGAATGCTGTCCTTGTTCTACCGGTATTTTAATGGAAGATGCTCCGAGGAACTAGCGTCATTGATCCCTTCGGCACCGGTGCATAGTCGGGAACACGCCAAACGCGCGCCCAACATTTGCACACGGTTGACATTTGTCACATGAGAACGGGTCGCTTCTACGACTCGTTCTTGTGTTCAACAGCTCGGCTGTGGAATGATCTGCCGGCCTCTGTGTTTCCTCCATCCTATAACATGGGTCTCTTCAAGACCCAAGTTCACTCCTTCCTATCCTCTAAAAGATCCTCCACACAGCATCCCCAAAGATGATATAGGCCTTGAGGGAAATTGTTTCCTCCTTGGTCTCCTGTGTGGAGTTACTGTAAAAAAAAAAAAAAAAAGTATTATATTATATATTATTATATTATTATTATTTTATATGAATTAAATGTCATATCATGAACACAATTTTAATTAATATAATTTACTTGCTCACGCCGGGTTTCGAATCCGCGACCTCCGGATCCGTATTCAGACTTCACCCCTCGAATACAGGAGTCGACCTATGTAAGAACCTGTTTACTATGCATGTTGCATAATATAATATATTTATGTGAGATTTGCCCAGGGAGGTTAAGGGCCGGTATTTCAGTTGCTTTTAAACTCAGCTTGACAGATATTTACGTTCGTCAAGTTGCTGGATAGGTTTCCTGACAATCCAATCCGACTCATCACATTCCTTTGAGTATACTGAAAAACCGTCCCTAATTATATTAGATTTACTCTTTTAACTGATTAAATTATTTGGTATTTCATTATTTTAAATGCCTTGTGCAAATCAATGAATAAATCTAGACGCGAGGAAACGCAAAGAACATTCAACTATTCTCTATCTCTTTCTACCCACTCTTCCATCACTAGTCAAATTAATTCCAATATTATAATATTAACACATGATTTTTTTTGAAGCCACTTCATTTTAATAAAATGATTTTGGAAATACCCTTCGTTCGTCAGCACTATTTGAAGACTAATCTAAGATACAAAATAATGACAGACATACGTGAATATTTAGATATTGGAGTGGGAACCGACCAAAGGGGAACGGGTAATTAAACATTTTTCCGATGATTGGCAAACTCTGAAAAATTATTGTAATTTAAACACCGTAAGTGTTTCGTGATTCTGATATTTACATTACGGGATGTCTTACCTATGTAGAATGAAGGACATTTATTGAAACATAGTTTGTAAATGCCTGAGTGGCTAAATTTATGATCCCTATGTGTTTTGATCCCTATGTGGCAAGTTTTTTGTGCAAGTGTAAAAAAGTTGGATATATACAAGATTCTACGCCATTAGAAGGGGTTTATAAAGTTCTATTATTATTTGTAGCTGTATTAAATATAAATTTATTAGTGGAAATGCGTTTAAGTTTTTTATTTAAAATTTTGCCAATGAAGTGTATGGTGTAACCATTATTTTTATTGATGCATTAAATTTTGACAGTGGCTTATCATTTTTTATTACATTCAATTCATTTCACGTATAGTATCTATGAAAAAATATATAAAATAATATTTTGTCCACATTACGGCCCACCAAACTAAAAGTAATTAGCAAATATTCCCGGGTTACGAATAACCTGAAAATATATGAAAATCTCCTACTGCCATCGCAGTAAGCGGAAGATGTTGCTTGTGTTGTGATGGAGGACTTAGCCAGCCGAGGAATCTCCTGGGTAATCGGCAATGCCCGTATTATGGTTATTGCACATAATTCGTTTACAACGTTCTATTTTGCTGGCACCTAACCCAATCTAAACCATTTTTATTAGAACAATCCTATTTTATTTTATATTATATGCGTTATTATTTTTTAAAAATTGTTTTAAAAAAATTAATGATTATTATTATTAAGTATTTTGTTATTTCCAAGTGCTTCAAAAATAAACCGATATAATTGTATTGCGCGCGTGTGTCCGTGTGATACTTTTGATGAAATTAACAAAAAAAATGGACATATCGAAAGTCTATTTTGAGCAGATAAACCTGGACCTAGGAGTCGGAAGATCTTATGCGAATTGGCGACATCCGTTTTCTATCAAATCGGTTCATGTCACACTTCTAGGGATTACATAGCCCTGCCAGAATATTTTTTTTTCAAACCCATGATGGACACGGACAGTCGCCATCGCTGTCACAAAATCAAGAAAAGTCGATGTTTTCATTTTCTACTTCAAAAAATAACACCGGTGCCAAAATATATACATACTCATTAAAATATTACAAATTCCAAAGAAGAAGAAATAATTTCTGAAGACACAGTCAATTTATTTATTTATTCTTAAATTTAATTATGAAAACAAAAACATTAGCCACCCATCTCACTAGGACAATCCTGTGTTGAGATGAGCGGCAACACAATTTAATAATAATCCGTAAATTTCAATAAGCAAACAATAATACATGAATAAAAATTAGTAAATAAATAATAAAGATCAGATAGTAATAATTAAATCATAATAGTATGTAAATAATGATCAGTAAATAGTAATAAGTACATAATAATAAAAATACGTAAATAATAATAAGTAAATAAAATTGTGTGAATAAAATTCACAGCTAAGCTTTGTAATTTGCTATCGTTATATCGCATCCGTGTCGCATCAAAGTTTAACTTAACTGATCTCATTAGCTCAGTTGGTAGAGCGGTTGTCCCAGTAAGACGGAGGTCCCGGTTTCGATTCCCAGATAAACTTTTTAACCTTTTTATTTTCTGTGGTTTTTTCGGTTTCGCATTTCATTTAGGATTTGTTAATAATATCTTCTTCTATAATTTTAATATTATTGTCAGTGACCAACGCACCATTCCTCTCGTAAAAAGAATTATGTGTATTTTTTATCCATTGATTCAAACAGTTGACCGCAATAAAGAGTGCACAACTCGATTATATTTAATGCGTTTTGAAAATGATTACGGATGCTGTTAAAATGGACCCCTCTTCTTAATTTTAATTCGACATCAGCGACCCAAAGGGCCGGTTTTATTAATTAAAACACGAAGACTTGTTGAGAGATTTAATTGAAATGAAGCACACACAGAGTAATAGCCAGTTTTGTAATGCTCGATCTATTTGTATATAAATTGATTTTGTTTTAGATTTTTCAGATTAACGAACACGAAAGTTAATTATTTTATATCGTGTTCAAATATCATTTAATTTAGTCTAAATAAAATTGTGGGGTTTTTTTCTCATGAAAAGTAGCTGTATATTGAAGATATGTATAAAGGGCCCTGGAGACGATCACTTGTCAATCGTTAATATTTTCGTCGAGACAGTCGAAAAAATTAACAAAAAACATTCCCAACTAGCAAATCAATAATTAAGCTATCAAAAGGGCAAAATAAAGTGTTAAGTGTATTTTTGAGAAAAAAATTCTTCTATATAAATATTTAAAAAAATGCTATGTTGCTCTTTTCCATATTATATATATTATTCCGTAGATCTAAAGGAATTTCATCATATCACTGCACCAGAAATTAGCGACCTAGAAACAAGAAAGATTTTGGCGATTCATTAAAACTTCCGTGACTAATGAATAATAGAATGTTATACGTTACTAAAACAGTTTTAAATACGAACATAACAATTTACGCAAAAAAACTTTATTATTCGT
Organism: Halesus radiatus; assembly: GCA_022606495.2. Taxonomy (NCBI): domain Eukaryota; kingdom Metazoa; phylum Arthropoda; class Insecta; order Trichoptera; family Limnephilidae; genus Halesus; species Halesus radiatus. The sequence continues at coordinate 117,937 of JAHDVE020002518.1, read as the reverse complement.
TTTATTATTTTAAAAATGTGTCACCTTTAGTGATTAACTTATTTTAATAACGATTTAAAATACGATATCACAGAATCTATTGTTTCTTGCAAAATACTATTCCGTATAAATTTGTTATTAACAAATCTTCCATATAGCTGCGCACACGGTCGTCTTGAAGATTCCGAAGGGTTGCACGATCGGCACGGTTTCCGGCCGAAGCTCCACGAGAATGACAATGCATGAATCATTCCTTAGGACAGAAAGCCCCATAGGCGCTGATTCGATGAAGCACATATGGAATTCATTTCGGATTTGCTCTCAGGCGGTATTACCTATACGGACGAGTGGATTGATGGATGATTGAGTGATACTTGTTAGCAGTTGTCTACTTCATTGGTTAAACCTCGATTCTCGGCCCGTATCGGAGTTTAATCAAATTGTGATCAGCTGTCAAGCAGAACGGTAGTGTTATTATACTTTTCAGATTATCACAATTTGATCAAAAGCTAAAGCGCCCCGAAGACAGTCACTATTAATTGTCAATGGCTACGTCAATTTACGTCACCGGTACGATTGACAATTGGAACTTCCCATTGACGGGGAAATGATGGGTATTTTGATTGAGCTCATTGATGAGCGCATTTACGAGACAGATTGATTGTTTCGCTGTGCGATTGACAATCGTTTGGATCAATCAAACCCTTTGGAACTCAGTTTAATAGCGGAAAGAGATTTTATTTTACTTGTTATTTCGTTATATCGCGATTGTCCAGAGTTATGGAAAATAAAATCAAACGATTGTACCTGTATTAATATACACTGTAGGCAATACAGACGTCTACAAAACAGCTGGGTCAGAATATTAACGGGTCGATTGAAGTTAATCGCACTTCAATTGGAATTGTCAATCGCGTAAACACATTCGCAATTTAAATTGACCGTCTTCGGAGAGCTTCGGGGTCGTCGATTTGGTGGTCATCAAATATGACGAAGTTTGAAATATTTTAACTTAAGTCAAGGTGAAAAGAAAAAAAATGAGTTTCATCAATTTATGTATTTGTTAGCGACTATAGCGAGAAACTCTCCCAGACACCCGTACCCTCTTCCGATAGGTGTTCACAAAGTGCGAGCGAGACACCAACAAAAAGGTTGGTTAAATTAACGTGGAATTTGTTGCTAACCAAATTCGGATTTTGACACAAATGAAACTATTTTCATTTAAATTTTATTGTATACTTCATCATGTTCCTGAGGTAGGATGTGGGAATTTTTATTTCAAAAATAGCTTCCATTTAATCACCAATATTTTCCAGAGTTGCCTCCTAAAAATATGAATAAATTGTCATCTTTTATGGCTTATATTTTCTAAATTATAACAAAAAAAAAAAAAAAAACTTCTAATCCTTACTAGATAATTGCTATAACTTTCGATTAAAAAATATTTCATTAAGTTTAGGTGGGTATTTTGGCCTCTAATCCAAAATTAAGTTTTGTATGAAAAAGGCCGCGCAGCCGTTCCTCTTTGGTATCTGATATGATAAATGGTTTTCCAAATAGTATTTTAAAAAATAAGATCTCAGAACATCATTTCGAGATTTATCCGAAGCGCACACATGTCTTAATTCTTCAGGCAACTTGTTATAGCTGGTGTAGGCAATGTATTCCAATGATTTCAGTCCGTTTTTTGAAGTGCGTATTTTTGATATGTGAAGTTTGTGGTGTTGTAGTGTATTATATTGGTGAACACCGTGTTACGTTTTATATTTGTGTGAGTATGGCATTGAATAATATTTAAAAAAGTGTTTGTTATCTCATGGCAAGAAATAATCTTAAACAGTAATACTAGTGCGTGCCGGTAAATATCTTTAACGGGTATATCCCATGGCAAGCTAAAAATGTTTTGAATTATCTGTACATCACATATCATTTTCTTGGTCGCAGAACCCCAGATACTCAAAAGATAGAGTCAGAATGAATCATAGCATAGTACAATGGTCGTAGTATAGAAGTGGGAAGCAATCCGTGTAATCTGTACAATATCACTGGAGAAATCTTAGATTTTACATAATTAACAACTTAGTTAAAGTACTTAGACGATATATTGTTAAATATAGTATTGGACGACGGTGTAACATTTTTTCGCAATTAAGATACGGCTTGGAAGCGTGCCGACTGTCGGCATTTCTCTCCCCTGTTTCAATTGTCCATGCATCGTACCAATATCCATACATATTACAAATCGAATTGCTTTTCCGATTCCCATACATGTTACGCTACCGATAACATGAAAGTCGGAACTATTTCATTTGAACCTGACCCGACCGCATCCATAAACACACATAAACAATATACATTTACAGGTGGTCGCATGTTTCCTCTGAGGAACATTCTTCCTACGCACTACCCAAATATAGCATAAAATACACGCATGATCAATCAAAACTACAGATAAATAAAAAATACACTATCAATCTCCACAATTTGTTCGTGGGAGTGTAATTTATTTATTGGTTTCGTGTCTTTTTCGCAGAACTCCATATTTCAACATCATATTGAATCAAGGATTGATTGTATATCACTGAAGAAATAAACTCATGGAAGTGTGATCTGAAAGGAAACTGATGTCATTATGTCTGGTAATTAATTTGCTAGTACTTCTTTGTCACCTTAATAATATAAATAAAAAGAATTCTGTAAAGTAAATAAGTTTATTTGAACATATACATTTGCCAATAAATGGATTTAGTGGAGTGGTTTATTTTATTTAATAACTTCAAACCTTAAATATCTCTAAGATGAATTTGCTAATAGTTAATTTATTATTTAGATTTGGCTGATGCAACATTAACAGAGGGTAATTGCAAATCGAAGCAAAAAGTAACAGTTAAATGAAACTCAAAAGAGCGGGTAAACCGGGAAAATGACTACATACTAAACTCGTAAGGCCCTTGTCTGGATTCCAATGGCCGCCATTGAATATGCTCTTGTTTGTTCGTTGGATGTTCTTCCTTGTGATGCTGTCAACGAAAGATCGAGAAGCTACAGGAGCATCGCTCAAGGCCGTAGGGATGGTTTCGTATCAATGAAGGTGTCAGGGAAGCTCAAGAAAGGCTGCCAGTGTTTGCATAAAGTGTGATCAATCTCTTCTGAAAGCGAAGTACGCAAGGCAGTGATATACAACCTTTTTTAGGCCAAGGGATAAATTATCATTTTTCCGTACGTTCGCGGGCCGCATGGGGAAGGGTACCAACAGTTTGACGTGATTAACTTTGTATTCGTAGTGTAGATTTTAAATTTTTTTAAATGTGAATACAGTACAAACGCCCCAAATAGGTTGGAAAACGGTAACCATTTAATAAAACAATCATAGAATGCATAAATAAGTGTTCCATCTGTAAGGTCGAAGTAGTAAAAATGCTGTTGATTTTTATCAATTAGAAATTAAGAAACATGTAAAAACTTGCAATTTTGGGATACCGTTTCAAAATATTGAAGACAGAGACAAGATTGCCGCGATACCGTTTTGTATTTTGTAAAGCATAACGGAAACCATTGAATATTTTGATCATTTGACGGCCTCCATGGTCGAGGGGTAAGGCTCTCGACTACGAATCCGAAGGTCGCGGGTTAAAATCCCGGCGTGCGCAAGTAAATTTTATTTAATTAATTTGTGCTGTTTCACAATGTACCCATATAAAATGAAACACAATATTTTTTTAATTACAGCCCGCATAATTTTTTCTAGTTCCATAGACAAAACGGGAAATAAATGCTGTTTTTTTATTATTTATTTTATTTAGCCAAGTGGGCCGCATGAAAAGGCTTGTGGTCGGTCGAAAGGGGCTCGCGGGCCGCGGGTTGTTCATTGATGGTCTAAGGGAAACTTCGGGCACACTGCTACGCCCACAATACACTGTCGATTTATCTCTTAAGTAAAGTTTGGTGGATTCTGTCGCAGGTGTTTCTCCTTCCGAGAACATCATCAATTTGAAACCTTTATCAAATTGAGCTCGCTACATTTATGTGTTCATAGATTTTATTCAAGCTCACAGATTTCAGGTAGGCAATAGAGGTGGGTAAAATAACTTGAAACAGTTTTTTCGCAACTGTTTAAGTTCGGAAGCGGTCGCAAGAGTTTCGCATATTTTGGTGTCACCGTATAAAAACGTATAACTCCGCCCGCAATACACCTGCACGAAATGATTCCAATAGAGCACAATTCGTTTGAGAATTCCGCGGGAAACGTTTGAAATAGCTCTCTGCTATTTAGACTAAACTATCCGTCGTAAATCGTCGCAAAGAAACTATTTCCGCGCGGAACGCTTTTGCCGCAATCGTTCACCGATAAAAGTTGCAGTATAATAATTAATTTAATAACGGTACATTATTTTAAAATGCAATGATTCCAATAAACGAAAAACGTAATTAGATATATTAGTGCGATTAAAGCATATTTAAAAAAATATATTATTAATTACGATATTATTAAGTAATTATAAAACAGTTTCGAGGGACCGTTTATTTGGAAAAACCGAAACGGTTACGGTTATTTAAAAAAATAAACTGAAACGCCCAACTCTCTACGTAGGTGTTGCGGTAATTGAGAATATGAGAAGGTAATAAATACATACAAAACTTTTACCTAACTTTGAACACTTTCCCCAAAGGCTTTATTGTCTATCATGCTTCGAGTACATATTTGAATTGGTTTTTGGTTAGATTCTGACTTTTCAGAAATAAGAAATAAGATCTCAAACGTTAACTTGTTAAAATATCACCCAAAAATAAACATTTACCTAATTCAGTCCGTAAGAGGTATGAATTGTTAAAACAAATATAAAAATGAAATTGAAACATGGTAATCGATAGAAAAATCCATTCTTGTTAGGGTAGCTGAGCTACTATGTAGCATCGGCAGATTGCGCGCTTACCTGCAACCTCCCTTAAAGGGGCGCTCTTTTGTTTCTCAGGATGCGTGGATGAGATTGGTAGATGAGGTGCGGGGATGTTGTGAGGAAGACCACGATACAAGAAATAAAAACCCTATTAACAAATAAAACATGGTCTTTATTGACTAAAAACCCCGATTATCATTACTAGAGGAAAGAGAAGAGGAGAGAGAGAGAGGTTGAACTTCAACGAACGTTTTAGACTTGCTTCAGGAAGCAATGGCCTCTGTGGTCGGCCTCATCCAGGCCTGCCGCTCACCGATCACCATGGTCACCTTCAGTGAAGACTATGACATCTCTTCAGGAAACGCTATCACAGCTCTCGTGGGGTCAGGCAAAAAGTAATTAAGGATGCTACCTTATATCACTGTTTGGACGCAGTTCCAGCAACCAGCCCTCGACGTCCGCTCACCATTCTGCAAGGACCTTCTCCATCACTCACGGCACGCGCGATTGGTTTTCATAACCTTATATTTGGTTATGAATACATTAAACGCATTTCCCCGTCGAACAAAAAATTAAAATCATACCCACTTCGGGTAAATCGAATGGACGCACCCCGGCCTCAAAAAAAGGAAATTATCAAAATAACTACCCCCACAAAAAAAAAGTCAAGCTCCACCGCTCGTGTCAGGTTATGTCCGCCGCCATGTTGAACCGCTGCCTTTGCCGGATATGCAATCCATAGACAATCGCAATGTTGCATCCATATCAGAGATAAAAATTACGTTACAACTATTTAGATTTTTTTGCGACTTAAACCTTAGATCTTCGAAAGAATTTAAAATTGCCCAATATTGGTCGCAAATTACCCTTAACATACCATCGAAATGTAACCGCAACACCAAACCTCTACCCGTCTCAGAACAGACATCGTCTAGTGAGACAGGTAAAGTACATGTAAATGTTAAAATTTTATGCCAATAAACGCCCGGGTTACCGGCAATGAAATGAATTAATGAAACCATTTTACAGATTAAATAGCAAAACAAATGCTGCAGAAAATTCACCAATTTCTTTAAACATTCAACAATCTTTATCCCAACTCAAATCTCGAGATATTTTTTGACTCCCTACCGTCGTTTAAGAAAAACGTTACTCGTAACTTAATCAATGCGTACTCACAACTCTTCACTACATAGCACTATTCAGACACATACGTACACATACACGTTCACACACACATGCACACTTATAAACTATACACATTTTTCATATAACGTTTTTTCTTTACCGCAAATCATTCACTGGCATGTACTAACCCCGCCCGGTAAAATATATATAATACTAGGTGATGTGTACCGGCCTTGGTCGGGATAATTTTTATTCTTGCTTGTCGTTTAGGTGCCATAATTGATTTGACAGCGAAAGTAATGCTGTAAAGAAAAAAATAAAAAATTTATTTCATTCCAATCATTTATTTTTTCAAAATATAATAAAGTTCTTAATTGGCTAACTACTTGTGTTTTCAATTCTTAAAATATTTTACCCAAACTAACCTTCTTCTTTTGAATATGTAATCTGTGGCTAACCAGGGTGGTATATCTATGGGCTAACCTCAATACAAAATGGAGGGTTCAATGTTTTTCATACTAATTTTAAAATGTTATAGCAACATTTCATTTAAACTACTCTTTGAAGCTTCCCGGCACTAATAAGAACGAACTGTGCTATTTTCACCTAAACTTGTCGAGTCATTTTCCAGAAAATAGAGGACAGACAGACAAACATTCATTTTTATATATAAAGAAGATGCAATCACTCACCAGATATTTCATATAGATATGTCATTGGTACCGATCCGTATAATAATTTACATATTTATTTATTTGTAAGAAACAAACAGCTTTTAATACAGATTTATATAAAAGGAAGTTTTAAAAAAGGTAAGCAAACAAAGTTTCTTATGCTGAAAGTGGTCAAGTAAATATATTTTCTTACAAATATTCATATATACATGTTCTGTTTGTTTGTTTGTTTGTAAAGTAAAAAAAAATAAATTAAATATAAAAAAAAATCAGATATGTCATTTCCCTTTTAAAAGGCAGACAAACATTCCCAGGAACTTAACAAGATTTGAATTCCTCCTATTATCACAATAAACGGAAAATGTTGCTTGTGCAATGATGGATGTCTGAACCCGCGGCGCCTGGGGGGTGGGGGAATCGGTCGCTTTGGACCGTTCAACGAACTAACCGATCTGTCTGTTCATTATGTTGTTTTCTATTCAAACATGGCTTGGTTTTACAAACAGACAAACATAAATAATAAGTTACTAATTTAACTTGAATAATGTGAGAAGAAAGATGAGACCTTCCAAAGCCACGAGCCGGCAATGTGTTGGTTTAAAATTATCCGGAATTATTGTATGATTTATTGGTAGGCGCGTGAGATATGTATTATGTAACTGGATATATTGGAATGGATGGAAGGCAATAATTATAAATAGTTCCTCCATTTGGCCCCCCTACGGAGCTATTATACCATGGATGCATCCTATCAAGATACTGGAAAATGAATTAAAAAAAAAAAACTTTTTTTATTGGGTATTTAGTTTATTAAATATATTACAATTGTCCGATATACAATTTTGTGCAATGGCAGGGATATTGAAAGAAGGAAACTACATTAACGGAGGACTGAACGCAGTTAGCGCTAGCAAAAAATTGTTCACAGAAGCGAATTAGAAATAGCAGATGATTGAATCCGCGACGCCAGAGTTGGAACCCAACGCTTTGGGCCACTTGCCTCCTACTCCCACTACCATCATCATTGTCGGAAAATGACGATATGGTTAGCGGAGGATGAAACCACAGCGACTGGGTTAAAATCATGAATGTGATACAAAATAAGTTTTGTTTATTACTTAAGTTTTTGTGGCAAAAACCATATTATTTCATTTTTTACACGTCTCAGAAAAATGATTCGATTACTCGGTAAAGCAATTCTCATAATAATTGTCTGAAAGACAATTTATATAATTGCCTTTCAGATTAACAAAATGGAAGAAGCCGAGGTGTATTGAAAAATAAGTTGTTTCTTCTGAAGTTAAATGAACAAAATATTGAAAGTGTTTAATTTTATCACACTTTTACGCCGTAAATAACTCAATAAAGGTATCCGTTCGCCTTCTAACACCAGCGGTTTGTTCCTGCCCAGAGGCGGAAGACAGATAAAAGTACTAATTTACATAATTTCTAGTCATTTTCTGTCTTACCTTGTTATAACTTCACCATTGTTATTGTCCTATAACGAACTAATCTAAATAAACATATATGACCATTGGTTTATGTAACACTAGGTTGATCCCTTTGACCTCAAGCAGTTAGCCATAGTGGTATATAATATTCGAACTAGGTCCATGTTTTTTTTTTAATGAATGAAAATCAACTTTAATAATGTTATTATTAAGTTCTGTGTGGTTTTTATTATTGTGACAGTTGTTTCGGCGTTCAAGGCCATTTTCATACTGCGGTTAGGTCAAGTATTTACTTACTTATTTATATGATCTATTTACTCCTACCGAATTTCAATTACAATATTTTTTTTTAACGGTGCCTAAATTAATAATAAATTAATACGGAAATTTATGTATTCCCCACTACTCAGTATTTTCACAAGACCTAAACAATATAACACAAATCAATAACTTTCACGTCATTATAAATCAATTAAGAAAACATTGCGTTTAATGCGGGGGAAAACAGATTCCAAATATAAGTACTACACAGAACGGAGAATCCATTATCGCATTTGGTTTCTTATTAAATCGGTTTCACCGGTAATAAATCATTTAAGGCACATAAATCATTAAATCAGTGAATCGCATTGTTCTTCCGAAAAAAAACCTAATTACCCCTTCCCCTTTGGTTGGTTCCCAATCTAACACCTAAATATTCATGTACATCTATCATTATTTTATATCGTAGTTTAGTTTTAATACTTGACAAGGGAAGGGTACTTCCGAAACCGGTCGAAAATATTTTATTAAACTAGCTGATGTATACCCGGCCTAGCTCGGGTACAATAATTGATTTGACAGCGAAAGTAATTATCTCCAAATAAAGAAACATTCATTTGAATATTTTATTTCATTCCAAACTTTTATTTTTTCAAAATGTATAAAAATCATAAAGTTCTTAAGTAGGTACCTAATTGTGTTTTCCACTTTGAAAATATTCTACCCAAAAAAACCTTCTTCTTTTGAATTTGTAATCTGTGGCTAACCAGAGTGCTAAGAGTGCTAAATGCAGAAGTCTATGGGCTAACTTCAACATAACATGGCGTGTTCAATGTTTACACTAATTTTAAAACATTATAAGCAACAGTTTTACATATTGGATTTCATTAAAACTACTCTCTAAACCTTCCCGGTACTAATAAGAACAAACTGTGCTATTTTAAGCAAAACCGGTCTAGTAATTTTAGAAAAAATCGAGAACAAACAAACAAACTAACATTGATTTTTATTTATATGGATTAAAGTAGTCAAAACAAATTTATACGTTTATATTACAAAAACTGTGAACGTTTTTAACTGGATTATTAACACTTAACGCACTTCCCAATGTTAATTTTATGAATACGATAATAAATTTGTTGTCCAGTCTCTCTCGTATATTCAATGTCATTTTTACATTCTACGTACCCTATACAATTTCTTTATCTTGAAGAATATCTATCTGTACACTATTTTCACTCAACAGTAAATAATAATTTTATTATCAGATCCATAATCTGCTCCAAGTTTCGTTGTGATGTTCTGGATGTGATTATTTTATAAATCGGTATGCATGCATCTTCCATGTTTACTTTTAAAACAGATTTGATGAATGCTAAATCATAAATAATTCCAGTTCAATTAACCGCGCAGCGAATGTCGGTTGCTACATAATTTAATTTCTAGTGACCCCGCGGTTTCTACCTTTAATTGGAAAGATACTTTAAATAATTGCTTTAAGAGGAATATACCAGGCAGAAATATTGCTACAAGCCGTGTGTCTTATGTCACCGCGAATATAGGTAAAATGCGTAAAATTCGCTTGGCAAGCGAAGTCTAGAAATTTTTGTTGTTAGTTAGTGTTATTTTGTGAAGAATTTTGTAAGAAAGAAAAAAAAATATCTAGGGAATCATTCACAAATAAATTTACCTATAATGTAGTATTTTTAAAAACTCGTTTTTTACATAAGTTCATGATTTTCTAATAAAAAATAAATTATTTAGTAATTTACGCTTATGTTTTTTACAACGTAATTATATTTTTACAATTTTATTTTCATTCTTATCAAGGGAATTTCTAGGAAGAGGTTCAATTTATCCGAGGCATATTTTTTGTATTTCACAATGTAAACCGATTCGTAGTATCGATTAATCGATATAGTAATTTCACTGATAGCTTCGCGTTAGTGTGTTTTCTCTTCAGCTATAAAAAAATCAATTTAGAGGCTATGGCGATTATTTGATAATTACCGCGAAATTAACCCAATTTAAACACCGAATTTTGAACCTCATAGATTATGAAGCTCTAAAATATTATTTTTCATACTTTTTCAAATAAATAATATTGTGAACTCACGGGTATAGAGATTGAATACTAACTAATTTAAGACATCTTTAGCAGGCTTTTACGTGATTTTTCTAAATTATTAAAACAGTTATTTAACTAACATAAGAACGTAATATTCTTTATTCGGACAGCATGTAACACATAGTTTTGATAACAAAATTCAGAAATAACCATTTTGTAAAATAAAACATATTTGCATAGAAGTGACTTTAAGGGTATTCAAAACATGATTATAACGCCAGACGCACACAGATGGCGTTAATTTAAACATTATAGCAAAACACACTTTTAGCAAGTAATGCTTTTAAGTATTGAGATGAATTGTTAATTGGCGGATGTGCATACAGAATATAAAATGGAATTATTTGTTATTGTAGATTTAAAGATTTAAAGTCCTTCAAGAAACTTATAAACATATCTGTAGTGTTACAATAAAATTTTGTATTTTCATAAGCTTCTTGGAGGAAACACATACAAAGACGTGCCTATTCCAATTTTGAATCTATATTTGTCTCCGGGCATATGATTATAAATCTACCTGGATTTTGAATCATCCAAAACATCATTTACAACCTAATCTCTATTTATACACCTAAAATATATCATAAAATCTAACATCATTTACAACCTTACCTCTATTTATACAACTAAAATATATCATAAAATCTAACATCATTTACAACCTTACCTCTATTTATACACCTAAAATATATCATAAAATCTAACATCATTTACAACCTAACCTCTATTTATACACCTAAAATATATCATAAAATCTAACATCACTTACAACCTAACCTCTATTTATACAACTAAAATATATCATAAAATCTAACATCATTTACAACCTAACCTCTATTTATAAACCTAAAATATATCATAAAATCTAACATCATTTACAACCTAACCTCTATTTATACAACTAAAATATATCATAAAATCTAACATCTTTTACAACCTAACCTCTATTTATACAACTAAAATATATCATAAAATCTAACATCATTCACAACATTACCTCTATTTATACAACTAAAATATATCATAAAATCTAACATCATTTACAACCTAACCTCTATTTATACACCTAAAATATGCCATAAAATCTAACGTCATTTACAACCTAACCTCTATTTATACACCTAAAATCTAACATCCATATAACATCTACGCTCTTGTATTAATTTTTCTTAAACTGTTTTTTTCATTCTTTACTTTTTATTATTGTTTGCATATTAGGATTAAATTTACTGTATTCCTTTTTAAATCTTGTGTTAATTTAGAAAAAAAAATTATTACTATATTATTTCACCTTATTATATAATGTATGTACCTACATCTTTCTCGACACAGGAATTTCCCAGTGAGACAGATAGCGATTGATCCCTTATATGTTATATTTTATAAAGATAAATAAATTTAAAATTAAAATACAAAAAAAAAAAAATCAGCAATCCTACAATAACAATTTATTCCCAAATAAAACAAACCGTTTTTTTTAACCAACCAACTGTTTTTGCTTATCCCAAGCTTCGTTACGATACATTTAGAAAAAAAACTGTCTCACTGCTCAATTGTTTTTTCTATTTTGTATTATGTCTCACCCAAATACCCGCCAACAAACAGTTCATCTCAATATTTAAAATCATTACGCCTTAAAAAGATTTTTCTTATTTATTTAAATTAACGCCATCTGTGGTTGGATACCGTTATAATCATGTTTCGAAGGCCCTTAACCCTTACCACTCCTTTGTCAGGTGACAGCCGACATCACTATTTGTACGCTACAACTCCGTTGTCGGCTGGCCGCCGACAAGATAAGATGTGCCCGCGCGGTGTATTTTCGCACGCAAAACTTGACACGTGAGATTGTTTCTTGTGATTATTCGATAAAAAACATTTAAATTCACGTTTTAATAAGATTTTGACTGTTTTCCGTTTTTGTTTTACTATAAAATAACCTTTTTATAACTGCCTATCAATAAATTAATATTTTGACATTATTTAAATTACAGTTGGCTGACAACAAATATTAAAAAATAATGGAGTGGTAAGGGTTAGACAATCATCCAGATCTAGTCCAAGCATTATAACAGCTACGAACGCAACACATGACCTCCATTGCATTAATACTTCTTTAAATTACTCCTACTTGTAAATTTTTCAAATTATTCGTGGCCTTTTACGTTTATTATTAATGCGTCCTATTTCTATTACGTTCCTTTATTGGTCAAATCGTTCTATGTCTAATTGACGTTTTTTTGTTGTTTGTTTAATTGAATGATTTTTTGCGTAATTTTCTATTCGTTGGTCGTGCGTGGATCATTTACTAAGGAACTAAAGTCAGATTATTAAGGGCCAGTTTTATAAATGAACTACCATATTTCTAATACGTAACGAACCGTTTTGTTAACGGACCGTTATCCATCCGTTTTTTATTTATTTTGAACTAGCTGAAGTACTCGGCGTTGTCCGAGTTATTAATAGTTTGCAGTAAAGTTTTATGATACCTAACCCTACCCATACTCCTACTCCTACTCCCTACCCCTATTTCTACCTCTACTCTTACTCCCACTCCCTCCTACCCCTACCCAGTATTTTTTCTTATTTAGAACGTTAAGTGTGCAAAATTTCATCAAGCTAGGAATAAAACTGTAGATTTTTATATAAACAAACACACACCAAGATAATTGCCATTCGCTCGTCATCACTTTTACTGCTCGATAAGGAATCCATTTCACAAATGAAAATTTATATATATATTGTCTTTTTAATTAAAATAGTGGACGGTTTCAAATAAGCGATCTTCGGGCAACAACTGACAGCTGTGAAACGACCGGTAATCTGACGAACGTTTATAAAACGCCTAAATCGGACGGTAGACTAAATATTAGTTAAAAATGGTATCAAAATGGTTAATGGTACAAACCGGCCCTAAGTCGTTTAGAAAAGCCGCATTTTATGAAACGCCTAACTCGATTTAGAAACAACCGAATAAGTTTCACAGAATTCAATAACGATGTCTATTATTAAGGTAATTTTAGCTAGTTGAATAAAAATAATAATTATATAAGTCAATCGTGACTCTTAATGTTTTGGAGTAATAATTCCGCTTTTGGATGATTTTCGAGGATACAAGAAGTTGAGTGGATTGCTTTTTCGCTAAATTTTTGATCCAAGTACTCCCAATAATAATAATTGTTACTTTAAAATTATATGACGTAGCGGAGTTCAATACTTCCCCACCTTCCTCTCCCCCGTCTCCTTCCCCTCTCTACTACGTTAAGCCTAAAAAGTTGCTTTGAACTCAACAACAACAATTTATTCCATTTCATATTCTGTGAATACACCCGCCAACAAACAATTCTATATTTAAAAATAAAATATTTAAATTTGCGCCATCTATGAGCGCGTATCACGTTTCGTTTATTCCTAAATTAATTTACATCATAGAAATGTCGGTTTATTGCGCGATATTAACGTTAAAAAAATTCAACCTCCATGATGATTTTTTTTATTTTGTATAAATACATATAAAATATTAAATAATACTGATATATCTTAATAGCTAATTTCAAAAAAAGTATAAATTTATTTAACAAAAACTAATCAACTCAAGAGAGAAAGATTTCTCGTGTTTGAGTTGGGGAGCAGCGCCATGTAATGACAGTAATGGTAAGTAAGTATAGAAATTAAATACATCAATAATGTAACATAGATACAGTTTGTTTTGTTGTACAAGATAGTTACTACAAAATAGACGATTGTTACAGCTATTTAACGGTGGCATTCTATAAAATACTATTATTGTTAACTGGAAGTTTTATTCGTCTTATTACTAAGATAATTTTAATATCTATTTTCCAGATCAGTTTGGGATAAATTTCTTAATACTAAATGCTTAATTATTACCAGTTGCCCATTTTGGAACCACATTTTTCGAATTGTCACTCGCTTCGCTGGCTTTACTGTGAAGAATTTCAAACAATACCTATTCAAAATTAAAATACACTATTTAAGTACAGTAGTAAGTCGATTAACGATATGGCGAAGTAAAGAGGTGTTATAATAAATTTGCGGATGCGTGGATTTTGAAAATAAAAATTGACAATTTCGTTAATTATTTTAACGGCCTCCATGGTCGAGGGGTAAGGCTCTTGACTACGAATCCGAAGGTCGCGGGTTCAAGTCCCGGCGTGCGCAAGTAAATTTTATTGAATTAATTTGTGCTGTTTCACAATTAATTAACATAAAAATAATATATAGCATATTTGCGCACGTTCAGTATCGCCCTGGTGAAAGACCACCATTCAGAATTGAAACGTTGCTTGAAATGGCTTTAGCCGTGTTTGGTGACCATATCTGAATAGCCAGGTATTTTCCAACCTTCCTCTACCCCGTCTCCTTCCCTTCCCCAATACCTTCAGCCTCACAACATTCCCAAATTGGGGATGCCATAGTCTCACTGGCTCCAGATGGTTGGGAGCAGTTGAGACTCTTGTGCGGTATTAATGTAAAAAAAAAAAAAAAATTAAATTTTGAATGAAATTAACAAATAAAAATGGACGTTTATAAAAAAAACTAATCAAACATCATATCCTTTCTCCACATGAGTAGGCAAAGAGGATGGAACTCATTTTGGAACACGTTTCTTCAGTCACTTAGATAAAATACCCTTAAATGATAATACCTCCAGCTCCTGACATTTGATGGCAACGTGCCATATTAGCGCCCTCTGGTGGCCCGAGTTGTACGAATTGTATTTTGTATTTTGATAAAGCTACGCGTATAGTCAAACACTATAACGTCAAGCAGTGATACATCGGCACACTTGAAAAGTGATGTAAAGTCATTAAAAGTATGAATAAAATTATCCTAAAAACCTAACCTAACCTAACACAGTTAACTAAGTTTTTTTTTCATAATTTATCATGACTTGTCACTTTTCAAAAGGGTGCCGATTTATTACTGTATCGAATTGTCCAATTACCACACAATCACGAAAGTTCTAATTGAAAAAAAAATCATTCATTTTATATAACTTTTTTTTCTGGTTAAATTTCACCTATAAGAAAAGCCTTTTTTAAGTAATATAACATTATATTTATCAATGTAACAAAAAGTTAACAAAACAAAAAATGGAATAAAAGTCACGATAAATTACTTTTTAGTACTTTGTAAACTTGTACTTTATAAATTGAAATAATTTTTTGTTGTTGTTGGTTTACAGAAATAAATAAACGGGGTGCTACTGTATTAGTGCGGATGAATTGGTGATTAGTACCGAATTCATATCTGAAGGAGCCGCTTCGAGAAATATGTCACGAGCTGCGGACTGTAGGCAACAATTGTGTGAGATTACTATTCAATTATTTTCATAGAGTTCTTCGTGCGTAGTCATATTTAGTCTATTTGTAAATTGGGAAGTGTAATTCAATCTGATGAAAAAAATTCAAAATGATTGAAAAATTGGAACAACTTAAATACTTAACTAATTGTAATTTTAGGAAATACGAAATAAAGTTAATCAATTCCAGCTTTTTAGAATATAAACATTAATTAGTGCAGATTGCTCTTCGTTCTGTACAGGCAAAACAATCCGGAGTTTACAATCTACTAGAATCAATTAGAACTTGATAGTCCTAAAACATTTTCTCTGAATTTGCTAATCATAAGAAGCAAAATAATTGGAAATACACGGGGATTGAATTTCAAATTACAAATTAAAATTTCTGTTAATTAATCTGGTAACAGTTGGAATTGAGAAATCCAACGAAAATGCTAACATAATCATTTTTAATTAATTGAAATAACGGACCAATGTTAAATTCTTCCTAGAAATATTTATTAATTTATAAATAAATTAATAAGAATTAGTTTGTTTACACCACTGTTTTTAATATATGTAAATACTGATTTTATAATACAATAATTATTTTTTTAGAAATTTTATGTAAATCAAATTTAATAATGTTATTATTAAGTTCTGCAAGTATTTTTAGTTTTTTTATTATTGTGACAGCTGTTTCTGAGTTCAAGGTCATTTTCAAACTACCAATACTCGCAGAACTTAATAATAACATTATTGAATTTGATTTAAATTAAATTAAAAAAAATAATAAATGGATTTCTACGAATTAAACACAAAAACAATTAATCACTTTTTGTTATTTTTTGTTTATGCTTTTAATTTGTCTATTCTTACATTATTATTTTATATGTTTATCATATGTTTATACTTATCATAATTTTTATAGTATAGTGTATTCTGGATGACGATAGCTTCGCTTTCGAAACATGTTGATATTTACATATATTGAAAACAGTTGTGTGAACAAAGAAATTCTTATTATTTTATTCATAATGACACAAAATAACTACAGATCTATTAAAAAATATATTTTTCATGGTCTCCATAAAACAGTTCTACAACATTATATTACAGAGATTACAGATGTAGAATACGCGTTTTTTGTTCAACATAAACAAGTAGTAGGATTAACAATTAGTAGAAGATCAATGTTTTAATATGTTAGATAGGTACTAGAGATGATAATCAGTATTAAACATGCAAGAAATTTCATTACTGTGTTACGATGGTACAACTGGAAAAGATTTACGTTAAATACAACAAAGCATAAGCTTAAAAAGTAATTAGGGCAGTTTAACAACTAGTTTGTGACATGAGTTAAAAGATAGTCGCTAAACCTTTTGTAAGTGACGTTGAAAATGTCAATGGTTAATGCAACAGCGTTAAAGCAGTTGAGTCGCTCTGTTGATTGGCGCGTTCTGATAAGCAAAAGTTCTCACTTTTGAAGCATAAAAAGTACATGGGATCTCCCACGAGTATAACTGTTAGGAACGTATAAGATAACCTCTTTTAACATAGACGGATTGCAACAATATGGTTCCAGAGATTAAGGTTACAAGGATGGGTATAGAGGAATGAATAATAATATAATATGATGATTAATTAGACTATAAGGAAAGATGCAATATGATATCTAATATTCAGAGCTCAATATTTTTTCATTTCATATTGCTCATATTTATTAACCTTTGGAACGCAGAGTTTCTATGGTACATTTATTCCGTCGTGTGCCGAGGGTAAATCTGCGCGCGGCCCGCTGTGCACCGGCTGAGTCAATTTTCATAATAACTTACATGTTTTTTGCAAAACGATATTTTTGTAAATTGTTCCGTGTTACCAGATAATTTGTTTATATATTTATAAAAATTGTGTATATCTATCATTAGCAGTTTCCCCAGAAAGGATACTTGTATTCAGAGAAAGAAAATGTCACTGATGATATTAAAAAAAGTATTTTTTTTATATTTTCATAAAGCTAAATAAATATATAAAAAAAGATTATTTAATTACATTTTAGAAGATTTTACCGAATAAAACCCAAATGAACTGTATGTCAAGTAATGATGCAATACTTGACAGTTGTTATTTTGTTTTAATTCCATACGAGCGTCGCGTCAAAAAACGATAAGCAAGAATTGTTATCTGATTTATTATTTATTTGGCAAGCTAATATGATTTCATTTAGTAAGAAGCTAAGAACATTTTTTAACGTCGAAAATCCCACAAAGTAAAGTATATTTTTTGCATTACCAATCGGACACTCTGGCGTTCCAGAGGTTAATATCCATTTTTTATTTTATTTATTCAGTTGTTACACTGCTCTGAAAAGGGGCACGATTTTGTCCGCAATAAGATATTTTCTCAAATAAAGCTGTGCACATAATTAATCTTAAGACAATATATATGTCTTCATTATTCCTGTCACGTATGTAAATACGAGATGCCACGTATATACATACAATTTTAAGACATTTTCTAATCCCTTTTCAGGATAAACTTGATTTTAACATGTTAATAATTTCAGTAAATGAACTTATCTACTGTTAACTATTTTATACATTCAACGTGTTTTTATTTACAGTAAAATATCCACAAATCCCAAAATGAATTTTTAATTAACACGTTTGCTATAAACCCAACACCGAAATTACCTTATTTTTTTATGTTTCTTCCTAACTGTTTTCGTGCCGAAAATTGTAGAACTGAAGAGGCTTCTGCATTACGATGAAATTTTACCAGTACCTACTAGGAATACCATCTGCATTTTATATTTTTAATATTTACATATGTTGTTTTATTAATTATTTACCGTTTTGAAGGAACTATGTATATAAGAAGTGAATAACGTTGGATATTGAAGAAAATATAAAATAAATTTTGAAAAGATTAATTTTTTTCAATACTTTATTTTACTTTATTTTATTTTATTTATTTATTCACTCCTAGAAGGCTTTTACATGTTGATACATTTATCACATAGTTTTACAAGGGAGTACAATGATGTACACATAAAATAATAAATAAAGTGTAAAACAAGTAAGTAGGTACAATATAACAGTATGTAGTTACAGCGTAATTATCGCAATGAATAATAGTTTAAACTGTGGTTACATTATAACAGCAGGTTGTACAAAAGAGTATAAGAAGTAGTTTAGGGCATAATATAATAACATAAGTATAAAAGAAGTGAGAAGGTAGATACTATGTAAGTAGCTGGTTTCAGCACAATAGGTGGGTAATAAAGGCAGTAGATTTATAATTACTATGACGTTGTAAAACATGAACAGTTTATAATATACGTGTTTATAAAACAACAAACCTTTATTATGCCTGATTAGATGTTTTACAGAAACATAAAATAATAAATATAACAATAAAAAGATGCACATGAAAAAAACTTAGTAGAAGTAGATTTATAATTTCAATGACGTTGTAAGACATGAACAGTTTATAATATACGTGTTTATAAAACAGCAAACCTTTATTATGCCTGATTAGATGTTTTACAGAAACATAACATAATAAAAATAACAATAAAAAATGATGCACATGAAAAAAAAAACTTAATAAATTTAATAAAAACATTCAAATAAACAGATTTTTAGCTTGAACACAGTGTTGTAACGGTAAACATCAATTGAACCAAACTCATTACCAAGTCTGTGCAATCTTTGAATAGGAGAGTTCTCCAAATAAGTTATAAGAAGTTATCGCTATTTTCTTTTGAAATAACATTAGGTCTACAAAAATACAACATATTATTATGAGGAAAAAAATTACCTACGAATTGAATAAAAAAATTACAGGGCGCGGAAAATCACCTTCGCAAAATATAAAAATGGCTACCGCCTGAACGAGTAGCTAAAATCCAATAAAAATTAGCGCGTAAAGCCAGTAATGCCACCAATTCGAAAATGGAATGCAATGAGAAAAACATTTGAATATCTTTGCATTTTCAAACATACGTACAGTACGAAAATGTTAATACGATGTATATTCCTGAATGTTTTACATTTTAACCACTGACGTCAGAATGAATAGACCTGCCCTAATGTCACATGATATCCATTTTGGTACCAGCCGTTCACGTTGGTATCGCGTGGTTTTGACAGCGGTAAGTAAATTATGAAATATTTATAAAAAAAGGTCAAACAAAATACTACAACACAATATCCGTTTTTTGTAAACAATTCGAATCTTTTTATTTATTACTCGTTTTACTTAAATTGGCGGCACGCCTAGCCCGCCCTTATTTTGATTTCCTCCCCTTGCGTGTTAGTGCACCTATATGTAATATTTGCTCTGCGATTTGAACTAATTTTGATTTGACTTGGGTTCCTACAATATTTCCCTCATATTCCGTCAAAATGTATCGATGCACACGAGCATGTATTGCGACAAAATATTGTTTTCCTGCCAACCAACCGGGCTTCACCAATATTACCCTTCGGCAGTCCCAATAGCAAAATTGTTACACATTTGACTTTAAAGCCAGAGGTTGTGGGTTCAATTCTCATAGTACCGCAAAAAAGTGAATAATAAAGGATTAGTGCATGTGCTGTGTATTTTGTATATTCGCCTTTATTCCAAATTATATGATTGTATTTACACGATTTTATTGCTGAATTTGTTCGTAAGACATTAATATTTAGTTATTGTATCGTGAAGGCTATGTATTCTATCTATGTACCTACTGTGGTGTAATAAATAAATAATTTTAAAACAAACATGTAAAAGCCCAAATAGGGCGTATACAATATAATAAATAAATAAAATATGTTGAAAATTTTTACTACTTGGTGCTGCTCGAAGAAGCAAAAAAATAACACATCAACAAAAGTTTTTCCATCGGCGATTTTACTTCTATTTCATAGACTTCAGTAGCTCATAGATCAACTTCATTAAGTCCCCTAATGACCAATCGTTTTAATTTAATATGCAAAGTTGACAACATACGTGATAAGGTTAACGATTTCGATACTGCCGAACCTGATGCTGATGTATGGAATGTGCCCAGCGATTGAGTGAATAAGTCATTATCATATTGTATCAACAGTCCACTACTAGTTTTTAACAGTTTTTCAACGGCTGTGAAGAGAACTGAAACTGGTTCATCAAATTTTGATCCAGCGCTATTTTGAATTGTTGGCATTTGAACTGTTCTCGTTATTATTATTACTGTAACAGCACTAAGTAGTAAAAAAAAATTCAAAAATTGATTCATCCTGCTCGCCCTAATTCATCCTTTTTTATATGAACACTGCACAAGATCGCCAACTGTCCGAAGCTAGTGGGACTATAGCATACAAATAGGGTACTTTCACAAACTATGGATACCTCTAAAAATGTGTAGAAGATTTAAAGTTATTTCTGATTCTGCTCATTGCACTAAAATGTGTCAATTTTAATAGTTTAATTACAATTATTGATTTTAAAAATGATCTAAAACTGCACATGCCGAAACGGTTCGAACTGGCTAAAAGGTCAATATGATGTAAATAACGCCACTAGTCGGTAAGACGTCGTGACGTCAACAACCGCCTTGTTCTCGAACAAACACGAACATGTCGTTTTGGCAGAAAACGGATAATTTTAAATCGTTATAGAAAATTTATTCGTGAATATAAAAATACAATAAAAATGCCATCATCATAGTAATTTATCTCTTTATTTTATTCAACAATAAAAAAAAAGTTATGATAATGCCCTATCGGGGCATTTTGCTCATTTGCTACTCTCCATAGATATTTTTATATTTTTCTGGCTGCGCATTAATCATTCAGCATTATTCATCAAACTTTTTCAGCGTAGGCATAAAAATGCAAGGGCGGTGCAATCTAGTCCGCCACCTGCCAAATATGCAATTAGATATTGATCAATTCTTTCCGTAAATATAGGTTTGCCGGAATCAAAAGCTGAGTGTAAAGATATTAATGGGTCCTTATCGGCCGAGATCGGATATGAGGAATGGATGGTAGGCGAGGAGATGTGTGGGAGGAATGGGAGGAACCGATACTTGCATGTCGAGGTGGAGTTTACTCTTGCTTCTTGCTACCGCCCTGTTATTAATTGTTTCACCTCCTATCGTTTTTGGAGAGAAATGGTTTGGTTCGAGATCGGGGTTTGAACCCAGGGACGCAGATTTTTGATAAGAATTTTTGTATTGACGTTTTTTTTTAATTATAAATAGCGCACAAGAGTCCCAACATCAGTCGTGTGGAGTTACTGTTAAAAAAACTCGGATATTTTTTTATATAAACTTTTATCGTTCATCTTTAATCGTCATATTTGACATCATTCCGTATTGGCGATCAAGGACATTTTGTAATATTTTGCCATTTAAGGGTCCCAGTTAACCGCACGTTTTAACTTGTTTGTGTTTGGTCAATTTTTGGCGATCATTATGATAGCCCAATCAATGGCTGATGAAACAACCCTAAATAATAAAAAAATCCATACCGCTGTTGGACCGAGAATCGATGGATAGTGGGGACTGTTCAAATGTACAAAATTTCATTGTGATGCTTTTCGTCGATTTGTGGACTTTTAAAATGTGACGGTCGGTTCTTTTTATTTATTTTTAATTCCTTTCCCTTTTGTGGATGCTTATACCTATAAATTCCGAGAACACATAAAACAGGTATCATCTCAGTAAGCACGTAATACCGCCGTAATGTCCATTAGTACGGTCATCTCCAGACAGGTTTCCACTAAAACACTCAACACGTAAACACGCGACAAGATCTACAGAAAACCTACCAATACCACAAGCCGACAAAACAATATTTCAAAAAGGACCTTACTACATGACAATTAAAGGATATAACAACCTTTCACGTAACATTAAACACACGATCTACTTCTATTAAAATCATAACTAAAAACATTCCCTTTGAACGCATGTCACAAATATTTTGAAATTGAATACTTAACAGATTAAACGAATCTTAACAGAATCTTTCATCTTTTCTCTTATTTTTCTTTGTCTTATCCTCTGTCTGCTCCCTCGGTATTTTTACCCTTTATAATATCCACATTATTATATATATTTATATATATATGTATTTTTTACTTATCGTTTATGAGTTGTGTGAGATATGAGGTGTACCTATAAGTTATACCCTTTGTACCTATATTTTGTATTTTGTACAATATATATTTTTTGAATTTTGATAAAATGTTGAAAAAGTAGTCAAACCTTCAAATTAACTTAACTATGACCACGATGTTCAATAAAATAATACACGACATCACACCAAACTACACATATAAAAAATACACTCGACAAAATACGAGCTAAAATCATTCTAATACATCGCCTAAAAACCAACTATAACAAATTGCCTGAAGATTTAAGACATGGTGTACGCTTCTAACAAATCTCGAAATGATATTCTGAAATCCCATTTTCTTAAATACTACAAGGAAAACGATTTATTATGAGTACCAACTCTGTTCTGATAGCCGTCCTGCTAAACTTTGTAGATTCTGTTATAGGTATGCTTTTCCTCTCTTGTTATGTATGTATTTGTTATGTATGTATTTGTTATGTATGTATTTGTTATGTAGGTCATTATTATGTATTTTTATTGTATCTGAATAGGTCGAGCCCGTACATTTACTTATGTTATTTTACTATTATTTATATATGTGTATTTGATTTTATAATTTATATACATATTTGATTTTAAAACTTTGTAAAACCTAATATTATATAACGGTAATTAACAGTCCAATAATGAGTTGTGCGTGCTAGGTGGGTGCGTGATTATGCCAATCGTAATATTAATTTTCACGGTAGTTGCGATTGTGGATTGTTTTTTTAAGCTATGAAGGACCTGAGATTATTGTACCAGGAAAGGAATGATACAGTTAAGGGCAAGAAAGGGACTCACCAATTCACTCATTGCACATATAGTATTCACTTGCATTTCACTGGATACGCGGCGGTTATGACGAGGTAAAGTTCAGCGATTCGAATTGTTAGTGGAACTTGCTTTATCGTCGGCGGTTATAATTGTACTGAGGCGGTAGGTCGAAAAAGGGGGGAGGGAGGCAAGGGAGATGCACATGATCGCAAACAATTATTTGGAATTCAAGTAGGTGACCGATGGGACATGAGAGTACAACTTCGTTGTATGTCTTATTTGATGTTAAATAAAATATGTATATATTATTTAAAGATTGACGTTGTGTTGTAAGTATTGATGTGTTAAAGGCTTGTTCTCGAAGCCTCATATGTCACTACGTTTCGACCAAAAAAGTAGATTAGCTAAGGTTGCACATCTAGACAGAATGAAAAGTATTATTTTTCTCACCGACAAACAAAAGAGTTTTTTTTTCTTCGGAAAACATACCTCTATTTTATATGATTGAAAATTGGTTTTGCAGAATATCTTCGATCTCCGCCACTGGATTCATCTGCCGAATTTGGCCGTTGGCGAAATAGTCCAGTAACGTTTATCAGCCATTTGTTTGATGTCTTTATTCACGACTTGAAATTTGTTTTCCGTGACGGCCCTGGAAATAATAAATAAAATTTACATACTGCACCTACGTTTGGCTCTAAGGGACGGACCGACACGACCCGTGGGAGCATTTCATAGACGCAGTAAGAAAGGATTACCTCATTCAAGACACTGGCATTACCAGTGTTATTCGGCTAGTTTCCGATGGTTTTCAGAAACCCAAAATTCAAATTTTCTGGAAAGCAGCAAATAGTGTATTAGTTGGTAAGGAAAAATTATGTGACCCCCATCCGCCTTTCTTTTATCATAGTCATTCAAAATACGTATTTTTTTCTAAATTCTTCGTTTATTTATATCTTCTTCGCTACGCTCCCATCTCACCTATTGTATAACAATATGAAATAGAATGGCCGATAGAATAGAAGCCCAATATTAAATTGACTCCAACTTTCGTTCTTTTCTATTTAAAATAGACCATACAATAGAACCGTGTGAACGACAGGTGCTATGCGAACGCCGCCATCTGCGCACAGTACAGTCTATGGTTATGTCCAATAAAAACCCTCTTATCTTTCGAAGATTTGCTGCGTTACGTTGAGCTTCTTGAATACAAATGAAAAATGAAATATAATAGAAATGGAACAATTTCTGTCTATCATAGAAAGGTTTGTTTTAAGAGATACACGATATAATAGATAAGATAGGAATCCAGCATTATTTATGATAGCTGCACGAGAGGGTTAATAACAATGTTTAATTATTGTACACACTTTAAAATAAATTATTTTTAAAGTACCTTCGTAGGTACTAATAACGCAGATAAGTAAAACAATATTAAAAACAGATGGCAGCTTCATTTTCATCGTGGGTTATGTAGCATGAAATATCTATTAAATTGTCAAAATATATCACAAGGTGCTATAATCTTTGTTCTATATTTACCTATTACTCTAAATGTCTAGCGAAGTCAGATAGTAATGATAGTAAAGAAAACAAACGAAATGAAGACCGTAAAAGAAGTTATTTTAAATTACAGTAATTAATTAAGTCTCTGTAACCTCCATTATTTAATAGCTCCGTGGTGATTTAATTCTTATTAATCCGATTCGTTTCAGAATAAAAATCGATTTGCAAAGCCAATAAAGTCTGCGGTTTTTTTATGGCAAAAGAGGAGGATTTTTTAAACTATGCACTTAACGACTTCGTGAATCGGGTTATTGTAGGTGTCTTATTATTGCAGACACATTATCATTTAGAAAAAATAGTGTACGTTTTCCAAATTACAGTGATTATAAATAAGTCAGTGTTAGCGTAAAAAAGTCTGCCTGAGACTGATGGTGTGTGTGAGATGATCTATTAAAAATACACCTGTTTGGTAGTTAGAATTTATTTTTTAACAGCAACGATAAAGATTTTATCAATATTGTTTGTAAAAATTTCTCTAAAAACTCATTAACATTATGTAAATATTGTAAATTAATCAGTTGGCCAACAAAATAATTTTTAGTGTAATTATTGGGCAAAATGTTATGTGTCAAGAGTAGACAAAAGTGTAAAATATTTTTTTCAGCTTTATGTCTTTACTTTTCCAAGTTAAAATTTTCTTCCATGATTAAATCAATTGATTAAAACACACGGAACAAAATTCAGAAATTCTTAATAAATTAAAAAGTTTTTAAATTTGTGGTAAATTTAATATTGGTCCTAAATCCTAACCTAACCTAACAAAACCTAACAATAGCTTATTATATGAAATATTAAGAGGTAGAGGTCAGAGGATAAAATATAAGTGGGTAGGTAAAACATTTATTAATAGCTAGCTAAGGGATATACCAGGCCTCGAGGTTATGCAGTGTTTAGAGTTAAGTTTTGAGGTTGTGAATTCTAGTAAGCTGTGTGTAATTTTAAGGTGGAAATAATATTATTGTTGAGGCCATCCACTTGCTAAAATTCCAACGAAATCACGCGCTCCTTATGCAGGTGGTGATAAAGTCGTAATTCCCGCTTAATTCCCGTTTCGATTTACGCAAAAACTTCACTAAAACGCGTGTTTTATTTTAATTTGTAAAGCTCAGCCATAAATATTAAAATATTTTACGGTCACATTCTAAAAAACTTAATTTGCCACAATGAACAATACGACAATATTCGAAAAAGGGTTCGTAAGCAGGAGATTTGCGGTTTAAACTTTTTTTTTTAGGTCTGATACTTTATTTTTTTCTAGGCTTATAAAAAGATACACCAAAAAAATGGACGGTTATACGAAAGGCCAAGGTGTGTTCTACTTGCATTATTTAATTAAATGATCTATGATGTTTCTAGGTTATCAAATTCTCAAACCGAAAACACACGATTTTGCATTACTTCCCATTGCATCGCCTTAAGAAATAATATTGTTATACATACCTCTACCCCTACCCGTACCCCTACCCTAAATTTTAACATTTTGCTACTTAAGTCGAATGTTCCATTTTTGTTCGCAGTATGATTTATTTTTTCAACATAAATTTTCCCTTTTAACCCCTCCAATGTTTTTGAATGTCAAGTTGACAAGTATACTATATCTTTACTGTTAAAAAACTACATTTTACTGTCTTTAATTCGACTCCGTATCCCATTCCAGCATTGAGTTATTGCGTATTAATGAAAGAAACTTCTTTAGTATTTACTACCTATCATCAAATTGAGCCAAACAAATTGAAAATCTTCTTTGTTTTATTTTTATGTGTTTATTTTTTTCTGATGTACTTGTCTTGCTATGTATTTTATGTATAGATATTATCTGTAATTTCATCGTGATCCTGTTCCTTATTAATATTAGCGAAGATGACTGTATTCCGATGAATACCATGTTGGCACCAGTTATGCCAGTGTTTATTAGCCCATGAGTCTCAACAAAAAAATTGGGGGTTTGGCATATTTAATGGGTCGCGAAATATTGTCTATTCTTCATTAATGACAGAAATTATAACATATTTAGAGGTCCATAGGTTTTGCAGCAATATGGTCTGAAAAAACTACAACTATACTCGGAACATTAGAATGGCTTCCTTCAAATTGCGCCAGCAGATGAGTCCGCAACTTGAATTTTGTAGCGCAGTCGGAACACAAGACTGGTTTTAACTTAAGAGTGAATCTGCATAGTGTACAAACCTTAATTATCTGCACTCGGAACACTCAAATGGTTTTCCTCCGAATTTCACAGTAAATGGTCTGGAACAAGAATTGTATAACTACATTCGGAACATGAGAAAGGTTTCAAAACCGATCTCGTCTTCCGATAATAATATCTAATGTTGTTACCAATACATTATTAAAATAACATATTATTTTGTTTGCACTTGTTATTTTATTCATATTGTTTTGCGTGACGAAACCAAAACCATTTCCCTAAATTGGGTCACGACGACTCAAAAACGCCAAGAAACGCTGCGTTATACAAAGCGATCAAATTACTACTTCTTTTATTTTGTATCTCAACTTTCACCTTATAAAAAAACACCTGTCCATTAAATGTATTTCCATGTACCTATATAAAATGTTCATAAATTCACAGTTTAAACCTTCTTACATTGGTGGTACTAAATACAAAGATGCTACCTAGTTATTATGCGTTCCTCTAATCTCTATTTGATCAAGTCCGTTCTTCTGTGCGAAGGTGTTAAGCGTTCCAAGAAAGCCTTTATGTTTTTTCAAGTGCGTGATTATAATTTGTTAAAGTACACTCGTAATAAGTAGCGATGAACGTCCAATTAATCGATTTATTGTATTCAAGTTTAATTTGTTGAACTGCATTGTATTATTTATTTTTTTAATAACTATTATTACTTCATTATTGAAAATAAAATCAATAATTATTAATGAGACTGAGACTCAAACTCAAAACTTGTAGTCTATTCGGGAATGGCGTCTCTACCAATTGAGCTATAGAGGACCTTGATGAATTTCATAATTTTTGTCAATCTCATACTTCCTATGAGAATCACTAATACTTTTCATCGGTTTCCCAAATATTGGCTGCTGTCTTTGTATGACAGTGCAAAGTTCTGCCCGAACATGATTACACCCATAGACGGTTTCTTAATACACCTATTCATTTTTATTTTACGTGACATCTTTTGACTTGTTACAAGTCCAGAATGAATAGGTTCTGGGTTCGATTCTAAGTCACAATTGTATCTTTTTATATTCTGTGTTTTCTTCTGTTACACATTTTGAAAATAGCACAGTTTGTTCTCATCAATGTCGGGAAGGTTTAGAGAGTAGTTTGAATGAAATCCAATGTGTGAAAATGTCGCTATGACTTTTTAAAACTAGTATGAAAAACATAGAACCCGCCATGTTGTATTGAGGTTAGCCCGTAGACAAACCATTCTGGTTAGCCACAGATTACATATCCAAAAGAAGAAGGTTTGTTTGGGTAGAATATATACAAAATGGAAAAAACAAGTTGGTATCTACATAAGAACTTTATTATTTAGATATATTTTGAAAAAAATAATTGTTTAGAATGAAATAAAATTTTCAAATGAATGTTACTTTGTTTAGAGATAGTAATAGTCGTCCCAAGTCATTACTTTCGCTGTCAAATCAACCATGGCACCTAAACATAAAGCAAGAATTCATAACTTCATAACTTCATACCTTTATTCAAAAAAAAAACTGAGCAAGGCCGGGTACACATCAGCTAGTAATTAAATAAAGATCCGCTTGGTAATTATTATTACGCGTGATAGCTGTTTCGCCTTCTGAAGGCATCATCAAGACATAAGATAAGAGTTTGATAAGAGAGGCTGAAGAGAGGATCATTGACAGTGGTGTGGTTTTAGAGGCAGTAAAACAGCAGTTATCTTGTCGTAAAACTTACTGACGATACAAGTTTAACCATCTCAATGAAGGTTTGTAGTAGGATATATTTCTTGGCCTACCTGCATTCTCACCTGTGGCTTTTCTTCAAGTCCATAACTACCGAAGCGATAAACAATAAATTAAACAATATGAAACCTGATTTGTATGCATTTATATCCCAGATCGATTACAATGGCATACAGAACAAATGCCAAAGCGTTAACGCATTTGTCTTACAAGCACAGGGCAGTTCAATATTAACGTTCAAATTCAAGACGGAAAGATGGAAATAAACATTCATTTTAAACCAATATGCAAGATTCATAACAGCCATAATAAATTTAAAAATCAAATAAAACATTGGATACGTTACATGGGAGATCTAAAATAGAAAATATATTAACACCAATTACAGAATGGAAGATACTCTCAGTATCGCCCTCGTGAAAGACCACCATTCAGAATTGAAACGTTGATTGAAATGGCTTTTAGCCATATTTGGTGACCAAATCTGAATAGCCAGGTATTTCCCCACCTTCCTCTTCCCCTTCTCCTTCTCCTCCCCAATACCTTCAGCCTCATAACATTCCCCAATTGGGGATGCCATAGTCTCACTGGCTCCAGACGGTTGGGAGCAGTTGGGACTCTTGCGCGGTATCCATATAAAACAAAAACAAACAAAAAAACAGACTAACACCGAAACCACTCAACTGCACTTAAAACACTTCACCATAAAAATATATATTTTTTCTTCAACAACATCAATTTAATATAATGTCATTTCATATTTTGTAAATGAAATCCTCAGAACAGGAAATCACAGTAAGGATATAATTATTATTTGTTTTGTTATAAAAAAGAAGGTAATTAAATATTACTATTATTATTATACTATCCTCGCTTTTGAATTCACATTTTGATGAAAAAAATCTGCTTTTAAATTTCTAGTTTTGTGTTCTCTTGAGGTTATATTTAACAAAATATAACTTAGCCAAGTACTACTTTTTTGCATTAATGGACTATTGTCCAAATACACAAAATACATAGCACGAAATGAAATAAACAGGAACTACAGAAAAAGAACAATACATGCATAATACACGAATGAAGCAATGAAAAAAATATACATCTGGGAGAACATTCAATTTAAAGTCTGAACAAGGTTTTGGTAGAGTCTATGATTTTAAATATTCTAAATGATAATCCACCAGGTTTAATTTCGTAAAGCATTGCAAAAATCATTTAGACTTTAATATTTTTCATTGGCGACATTATTAACTAATTAACTAACTAACTAACCATCACGCCGTTTCTCCGCAGGGGTAGGCAGAGAGGACGGACCGCCAAACAACTCGATCTTGGCATACACTTCTTGCTTCATTCATTTCATACAACGCCTGATATATTCTCTTTTGTTATTCCGACTTCTGACATGGCCCGACTCAAGTATTGATTCACTTGATCGTGCCATGTCTTCCTCAGACGTCCCCGGCTTCTTCTTCCATTCACATTCGCGTCATGTATTCTCCTTACACTCCTCTCTTCGTTCATTCGCTCTACATGCCCAAACCATCTAAGCGTCCCTTTCTTGATCTCGCTTACATCAGCCTTGCATTTTTTACGAATCTCATCATTTTTCACACGATCGTACATGGTTTTACCACAGATTCGTCTCAGAGATCTCATTTCTACAGCAGTCAGTCTACTTTCATACTTCCTCTGCCAGTTTCATGCCTCACTGCCATACATCAGGGTTGGTATCAGCACTCTATTGTGGACTGCTAGCTTCGCTTCTTTGGACAAGTTTTTGTTTGCGCCAACCGCGTTCAGTCCTCCGTTAATGGAGTTTCCCGCATGAATCCTTATTTCAATTTTCCTATCAGTCTTTTCATCTCTCGTAAACATACTTCCCAAATACACAAACTCATCGACCTGCTCCAAGTATTCATCATTCACAACTATATTGCACACTGTTTTCATACTCTCTCTTTCAAACACCATGACTTTGAACATACTTACATTCATTATTAGCTCACTCTTCATACATACTTCATTCATCCTAGATACGAGGGACTTCAGATCTTCCATACTGTTAGCAATCAGCACCGCATCATCAGCATACAACAGGCAACATACGTGCAGACTACTCATTTTCGCGCCCGAGCCCACCTCTTCCAATTCTTGCATACAATTATCCATGTATAGATTGAATAACCACGGTGACATTACGCAGCCTTACTTAACACCTATTAACAATCTCAATTAAAATATGTTACGGAAAAGATACAGAAAATAAAAAAAGGCTACGGTCGCATCCCACTAAGCTGATCATCATATTTTTTTTATATTTTAGACCGTTACTTTTGAATTTTCTGTTTTTATTTCTGTTTCATATTTCGTTTGAGATTTGTTAATATTATCTTCAGTGATTTAATTGACTGTCAGTTAAATAACTTTTTTTTTTTAAATTTATTGACAACAAGTTGGTTGAACCTTCCAACTTTAAAAACATGTAGGTAGGTAAAGCAACAACTGTTAATGTCTTCGCTGCGATTCATCATCAATAACAATAACTAAAAATAACAACAACACACGGCCCTTCCAACCTCCAGTCCAGTACCTCGTGCCTTGTGCCTTCCCTGGTGGTCGCCATATTGTAAATGGATTTATGATCGACTTTTCGTTTTTATCATTGCCGTTGTTCACAATGTTGTAGCGGGAACAAATATTGTTACTGTTGCTTGTAAAGAATTACTGTGGAATGATATTGGAAACACGTAATATTCCTATTTATAATGGGTACCTCTAAGCTCATATATGACGACTGGGAAAAGGGATTTTTATTCGAGAACCTAACTCAAGCAATGCAGATATAAAACGTCTAAATATTATCCATATATCTATTTAAGAAGGGAGAAAATTCCAATATCATTAATGACAAATACAAGTTGATCAACAATCCAGCGGCCTGATTCCGGTCCATTTAGATGATAGGACATTGTCCTTATTTTTATTTAAAAAAAAAATTTGGAACAAACAGTACATGTACAAAATGAGTGGTGTACAAATTACAAGGTTTTAGAAAATTATTACAAGGATCGGTACCAATGACATGTCTCTATGTAATATCTACTGAGTGTTTATATACATTTTACCGGGCGGGGTTAGTACAATGCTAGGGAATTATACATAGTAAAGATAACAAAGTACATGAAAAAAGTGTACGGTGTATAAGTGTATGTATCTGTGTGTGTATTTGTGTGAGCGTGTATGTATACCTATGTGTTTTAATAGTGCTATGTACTGGAGACTTGTGATCGCGCATTGATGTTACAAGTAATATTTTTTCTTAAATGACAGTAGGAACTGAAAAAATATAACGAAATTTAGGTTGGAACAAAGATTATTAAATGTTTGGAGAACACGGAAAATTGGTCAATTTGTTGCACATCCTTAATATCATTGTCCTTAAGGTAAAAGACATTTTTTCTTAACTGCGATTCCGTTAACATGACAATGATAATATATATTTTTTTAATAAATTGTGATTTAACTATCACAGTATTATTAAAAACTATAGGTGCATCACACATACTTAACACATGTAGTTTATTATTACTTACTTTAGAAATTAAATTACATTTTTCAAACATTTCAGGCTTTTGGCGTAGGTACTTTACAAAAATCGATAATTTGTTAATTCGGTCATTTAATAGCATTATGCGACAAATGATTCATTAATATTGTTTAAAGTTACTACTTTTGATGATATTATGTGTTTATTTTGTTAAAAATACGCAAATATCGATATATGTAACGATTATAATTCACCGAATGACATCTGTCATCGGAGGGAGCCATAACCGCAGTTAAGTAAAAAGTTTTTAAGTCTAAGGACAATGCCTTAACCTTAAAAAAAAGAACTGGAATCAGGCCCCTGGTGAATATTGATGGAGGATGTGATAGAAGAAGAACCGCACCCTATATCTTCGAAACGTACGTCGCTGATTGCTAGTAAAGATTGCTAGTAAAGAATGATTTTCAGATTTTTCGCAAACAAAATCCTTAGAAAAAATACTAGATTTTTAATAGGAAATCCGAATTATCCAGACTTGAAAATGTTCATAAAATATGTAATTTGAAACGCCATACGAAATGAACGCGTCCAGCAGGCTATGGGTATGCAATATTTAATATGTAGATATTTCTACGATGGATAAGTAAATTTGTAATAATATGGTTGTTTACCCAAAAACCAATATTTAAAAAAATTTAAGAAAATTTCAACTCATATAAATATTTGAATTTTGAGTTTCACGACAACCAAAAATCTGGATTTTCCGAAAATGCTTCGGAATTACCATCTCTAGTTTCGGGCTGCAGTCTGAATGACAACTAACCTCTTTCTCGTCTCGTAGACAAGCGCATTTTTATAACGGCAATTCTTGATCGCTGTCAGTTACTTGGAAACACCGAAGAGATGAATTGAGAGAAGCGAGTTGTGGGCGTGTCGAGTAAATTTAAAAAAATTTCATTTTCTTTCTGAAGGAATTGATTAAACATTTTCAATTATTGTCCTTTTTGAACTGATATTCAAAAGGTCTTGCAAATACAAATTGATACAACTTTTTCATTCACATCGGTGTTTCCATAGAGATATACAAATGAAGTGAACATCAGCGTTAGAAATATGAGCAACAACATGAGGCCAATTGGCATCACATAGATAACACGGACTTCTGTTAATTACAAGCGCCCGTCGGGTATGATTCTAAAATGATAACTGCAAAATGCCTACATGACTGGATAAGTCGTTCTGGAAAAGACAGAAAAGCAATGGTGTGATGGTTTCATCGGTTTTACCGTAATAAATATTCGTTTTTAATGTGAAAAATACTCAAGGAGCAAAATGAATTAGACACGTCGGTAACTCAAATGCTCCGGTAGCGGCGCGGCTACTCCGTTCCTTGAGTTCATTCGCGGTCGGAAGGATTCGAGTAACATCGACATCACCCTCACTCCCTTCCCTACTTCACGCGCGGGAACAGTATTTTACAATAATTTTGCAACGAACGTATACTCTATTTATATACCTCAGGGTACTTCTCGGGATTTTCTCTGTTCAGTGACAATGACGAATATGTTTGAATGAATTAAATGGGCAACTTCCTCGAGACCAACTCCCCAAGCCTAATAGGTACAATAAAGGTTGTTAATTGAGTCCATTATAAGCCCGGGTTTTGAGTGCACATCGAGTAACTTGCTAGCATTTAAACGGCAACATCAAATCAAAGGTCAAGCAAGCCCTTAATTAATGAATAAAGGATTACGATCAGGCGCCATTGGTTCATAATAATACTTGTTTGAAAGTCAAATATCCTTAATTTCAAGTTGTTGATCGATGGAGAATGAATTGGAGAGCCGGTCGAGGTATTTTGGCGAATGCGGCAGCTATTTTAAATTAGATGACAATATTTTCTTTTAGTTTGTCTTTTTTCTACTTATATTTGGAGTACGTTCATATCGCAGTTAACTGAGATTGTTTGACGATACTAATATGTGAACATATGAACGTCCGTAGTACGTCTTCATCATACCCAACGCACTAACTCTCCACCGATGCATCATTAAAAATGACTGTACCTAGGTGTATAATCAACCGGTCATTTTAAAACGTTTTGCTTGGACTAGTCGCTTCACAGTTGCATACTACGTTCATCTCTGGCCACATCCTGTGGTCAATTTGATGGGATGCCATTCCCATTATAGTTAGGGAATACCCCAGCCTCCAGGGGCGGGCTCGCTAGTAAAATAGGCTCCAAGTAATAAGATAATTGACATTACATTAACATTCTACAACATTTTGATATTATGTACAAATAATTTGTAAGTTTCATAAATAATGTTAGATATTAAGGAAATTAAAAGATAAGGATGTTCCCTACTTGCTATGCTTGCTTGGTATATACCAAGTGGTACATTTCGTGTCGCGGTAATATAAAATGGCTATTTTGTGAACACACATATGTGTAAAAAACCTTACATTATAAAAAAAAGTTTAATAAATAATAAAAATAAATATAATCATCATCCAAGTCAAATATAAAAACAATACAGAAAAAATAAAACAAGGTAGGAATAAATAAATTTATTAGAAAATTTAATTTAATTTACGCGATGTTATTCATTTAAAAAAAATGTAGTATTAAATACATTTCATGTACAGGGTGTTTTTAGTTGTGGGTGTAACCTATTGTAAATGAAGGTACTAAGGAAAGTATGTGATCTTTGTCTGAATACAGTACGAGTAGAGGGTACTTGCAGAAGACCCACTGTCGTGCTTCTGGTATTGCGTCCGTGGAACACTGAAGTGTTTAAGTTGGGCCGTTCCCTATAATATTTCAATATACAGCAAATAAATAATTGACGGACCTAGAGGACTTGGAATTCTTTATAGAATGCTTCAGTTAGATATCTGTAAGATTTTTGGTCTTTGGTTTAATTTAAATTCAGAATAACATTATTATAAAAATAATTTTGTTCTAATGTAATTAGAGGAATTTTTTTTAAGCTTCACGTTTTGGATGTTTTATTAAAATTGTGGGAATGGAAAAAATATGCTAAAAACTAAGTGAAGAGATGCTGCAGGAGTTACTCCGTTCGGAGGACCGTTTTTGGTCTTTTGTATTTAAATGTAAAATTTGCTTCTTGATAGCAAATTTATCATTGGGTTTATCGTGGCCGGGTAATCCGCCATAAAATGGTTCAAAAAAGTCATTTAATTAGTTCCTTTATCAGGGGAATGTTTGTGTCTGTAAGATGTATCGAACATAACCTTTAGTACTGCCCGTTGCGCTCTTTCGAGAGGCAGTAGGATTCAGGATGCTGCACCCCCCCAGATAAATATGAAATATGAAATAATCGATTCACAAAGAGCACAGCATACAGTTTAAATTATTTTATTAGCAAGGATAGATGAAAGATCTGAGGAAATAAATTAATTAAGTTTTTCTATACGAGTACTCCAGCATAGATGGCGGTCAATGCGTATCCCTAAATATTTTAGTAAGCTGTCGATATAGTATCATTTGTTATGTAAATGTCAATTTTATAGTAATATCTATTATGTCGAAATTGGGGTATGTGTTTTCAATTTAATACTCTCGTTTGTATCTCAATGGGTGCCATTTTTTTAAAAATGTCTAGTTTTGGTCGCTAAATTACACAGTTCAAAGAAGAAAAACAAGTAGATGAACATTAGGACCAGAGGAAGGTTTGTGATTGGTTGGATGTTAAATAGGTTTTTCAACATTATTTAATAAATTTAATGTAATTTGAGGAAAATAAAGAAGAGTAACAGAGAGATAACCTATTGATATTTCAACTCCATTTGATTAAAGGTGAACTTAAATAAAATGCGAACAAATGTTTTAGTATTTTAAAACAACACGGAAGATTCAAAATGAAGAAACTTAACGGCGGAAGCCTTCATGTCTTACTTGAATCTGGCCATCCTCCGTTAAGAGAGGATACCAGATGAAGACATTTTAACCTTATGTCAGTCACGGAATTTCTACTCTCCCATCATATTATAATGTCCTATTCGCCCCTGGAAATTCCACACTTCACAAACTTCTAATAATATATGACCACACTGGGGCACCATTGCCTTATTATTTGGTGTCAGCTATGACAATTGAGTCCCATCAATAATCTCTCTCACCTTGACTCTACTTGACTATCTGCCTGAAATCTAACGATGAATGATGCCATTGTGCCTGTATTTTGATGATTTAAAAATTCGAATCTAACATTCCGATAGTTTGACATCGAGCAAAAAATCTATTTGAATTCTTATATCGTTCTGGCTTAGATTTATCAATAACCAATGCTGCAAAATTAATTTAAATGATGTAATAATTTATTCCTGGAAAAATTTAAGACAATTGACAATACATATAATATATGATTTTATCACCTTTCTATAATATGCATAAATCAGACGATACAACCGGATTTTAGGCTCCATTTTTAAGTTAGCTCCACACAGGAGCCCCTGAGGAAAATAATTTCTCTCGGGGCATATGTCATCTTTGGAGATACTGTGTGGAGAATCTTTTTGAGGAGAAGGTGGCGTAAACACGCGTCTTAAGGAAACCCATATTGTAGGTTGTACCACAGAGGCCGGCAAATCGTTCCACAACCGGACTGTTGAATTCAAGAACGTGTAGTAGCAACGAGCCGTTCTTAGTGAAATATGTCAATCAGGCACAAATGCCGAGTACGTGTTTCCCGACTATGCACTGGTGCCGAAGGGATCAATGACGCCAGCTGCTCAGAGCATCTTCCATTGAAATATCGGTAGAACAAGGACAGCGTTCCGTCCTGACGCCTGTGCTTTAAAAATTGCAATCAGTTTATTAAGATAGGGGAATCTTTCAAACGGAGGTTACTGCACACAGTCAAATGGTTTTTTCAGGTATGTTGGGGCACCAAATCAAAAGTGGCTGCCAAATCCAACAATGCGATTTGTACAGGGTCAGCAGTTGGGTACTATTGAAGTATCTGCGGGCTCTGTACAGTATAGAGGCTAACATGATGTCTGTCTTCGATGGAGCCTCCGTGCCTGAGCTGGTCACCTAAAGTTACACCAAGCATATCAATGGAAGGCTTTGGAAGAATGCTCACGTTGAAGGAGATTGTCATTTCGATCCCCTTTGGACGAGAACATGATTGGGTCTTAGAAACGTTAAATCCTTAGCTATATATATATAGGAATCGTGATATTATTATTATTTGTCACAAAAACATCTAAAAGATCTGTA
Organism: Halesus radiatus; assembly: GCA_022606495.2. Lineage (NCBI taxonomy): Eukaryota > Metazoa > Arthropoda > Insecta > Trichoptera > Limnephilidae > Halesus > Halesus radiatus. Next base: position 79,927 of record JAHDVE020002518.1, on the reverse strand, counting down.
AACAAAATAATGTAAAATAATTATTTTGGAAATTTAGTTACGAAAGCAAGTATTTTGAGGGTGCCCGGTTTTAGTCTCGGTAAAACATAACGGGAATTCTCACGGTGGGTAAGAAGCAACCTTCACGCTATCATTCTGTATGAAATGTCACTGTTTTTTGCATCGCAGCTGCATTAAATATGAATAATATTCTGGGAGCAAAGGCATTATATTGTTGTGTAATGATAATAATGAATAGTCGTGACCCGGCGTACCGTGTTACTACGGTATCAAAATGTTCTCAAAATCCGTCGTGTTGGTGCTGGTCTCTCTACGACAGGGCGGGGGTATTTAATCTATTAAGGTTGTTCAGTATTGATGTGCAAAAAAACAAGAGCACCATTATAAACAATAAGGAACTGCAGTGAAAAAAATATGACTAAAAATATTTTTTGATCAGCAATAGCCGATTCTAAATATAGTTTTATTATATACTAGCTGATGTGTACCCCGCCTTGCTCGGGATTTAATTTTTTTTTAATAAAGTTATGAAGTTTTGAATTCTTGCTTGTCGTTTGGGTGCCATAATTGATTTTACAACATTAGTAATGCCTTATGACGACTATTACTATCTCTAAATGAAGACACATTCATTTGAAAAATTTATTTCATTCCAAACATTTATTTTTTCAAAATATATCTAAATAATAAAGTTCTTAAGTAGGTAATTACTTGTGTTTTCCACTTTGAAAATATTCTACCCAACAAACCTTCTTCTTTTGAATGTGTAATCTGTGGCTAACCAGAGTGGTATATCTATGGGCTAACCTCAATACAACATGGCGGGTTCAATGTTTTTCATACTAATTTTAAAATGTTGTGTCATCAGTTTTACATAGTGGATTTCATTCAAACTACTCTAAACATTCCCGGCACTAATAGAATAAACTGTGCTATCTTCAGCGAAACCGGTCTAGTAATTTTCGAGAAAATCGAGGACGACAGACAAACAACTTGATCTTGGCATACACTTCTTGCTTCATTCACATTCATAGATCATCTCATACATTCTCTTCTATTATTCCGACTTCTGACATAAATAAAAAATTATGTATTAAAAAATAAAGAATATGTAAATCGTTATTTAAAAGCGAATAAAAAATCATCTCATAAAAACACTCTGTTATATAGGTACCATTTCACTCTAAACATTTCACGTCACGGGTCTCATCCGCGCGTATTCTGGTCTTGAATATGTATGGAAATTTTTATTTGTCGATTTTGCATTGTATTTTAAATATGTATTTTTTTTAGTTTCGATGAAATTTAAACTTAACTTGGGTGCTTTAAGCGCTATAATTGTTTTTAAAAACATTAAAAAAATTACTGATGAGAGAAATTTAAGAAATAAGATTTTCATGGCAAACCAGCTGTCAATATGGATATTATGATACTGTTAATGTTAAATAGAATTATTTAATTTGAGTTAAAGTTTCTAAATGGATATATAATTTTATTACATATATTTAGTTGTGGTTTACTATGAAGAGAATATAAAATTATGTACTGTAAAGCTCATCCTTGTTTTGACATTTGACATTAGAATTTAAGCTGTTTTAAGGTTAGAAACATCAAAGTCGATCGGCCATAGGATTTGGAGCGTTTTGGCGGTATTTGAACATTTTTAAATTAAATTATTTTATTCGAAAGATATGTAATTATTTTGTGGCGTCATTAGTAAATACGGTTTCAAGTAGAGCGGTCGGTGGAGCAGAGATGATATCGGTTGGAGCGTCGCTGGATGACTGCCGAATTGCCCGTTTTCGGCCTGTATACAAATACCACCTAGGCGCTACGCCGGGCGGCCTAGTTGGCATCTCACGGCGCTATCGACACAAAAATCTGCATTGAGTAGCGCCGTGAGATTTACTCGACATCACCGTCTCCCTCCCACCGCGTCATCTCGCTCTGTCATCTTTATTCAGTCAAAGTTAGAGTGGTCTGGGGGAACATACTCATCCCCAAACCACCCGACATATACAAAAATATCGGGAATCGGGCCTATGTGCGAACAGTGAAGCAACATTTATTTTCCACTCGACCCGATTCCCTTACAAGTTACAAGTATTCTTATGAGCTAAATATACAACATAAAAATAGGCGGCAAGCGTCCGATACAGTCATTATACATTTAAAAAATGGACTGGTTCATAGATAGATTGTTCATAGTGGATAGACATGGGGGTTAGATTTTATTTTTTTACACTACTAGTTGATGTGTACCCGGCCTTGCGTGAAATTTTTTCGGAAAAAAGTTATGAAGTTGTGAATTCTTGCTTGTCGTTTGGGTGCCTTGATAAATGTTTGGAATTAAATAAAATAAATGTTTGGAATGAAAGAAATTTTTGGAATTAACGTTTCTTCGTTTCTTTGTTAAGAGATAATAATAGTGGTCACAGTGAATTACTTTCGCTGTCAAATCAATTATGGCACCCAAACGACAAGCAAGAATTCACAACTTCATAACTTTATTCCGAAAAAATTTCACGCAAGGCCGGGTATTGTATCCAAAACTTTTCGTTTGGTACCCAAATACTGTAATTAAACGTAATATTGTCTAGAGTTGGTTTTCACTCTTTATTTATATTTCTAAATGGTTATAAGATTGCTGTTAGTTATACATGTTTTATAATGCAGCATTTTTACGGTATCTACATCATATTGTCCTCAATTAAAATATATTTAATTATATCTACGGCACACTAAGCTAGATAACCCATAACAAAATAGCAGATTTTATAATCCAATCATTGGAAAATATTACTTAGGAAAGCTTAACATAGACTGACTAAATTCCAAATCCTTTTGTAACTATAATGTCAGAAAGAGTCTAAAGAAACATGAGATTTTCTGTAAAATATCAGTATAATATCTTAACGTTTTCAGAGACGTTTTCAGATATGACTGATAAATCATTAACCAAAAAAGCAGCAATACTGGACCCAAGTGGGAGCCCTGAGGAACCCCGCCATAAGTACATTCAAGGGATTTGAAAGGGTGAATTATATTTTAAGAAGAAGAAAAAAAAGTTACATAACGTTAACTTGATAGCAATAGGTATAAGTTTTTCCACCAAGTTTTTAAAGTTAAATTGTAAATCTTTCATGGCAGACCTTATCGAATGACTTACTTAACTTGGTGCATAATAGATTTCCGTATGTAGATTAGTAGTAGCTTATCACCATTATACATGTAAAAGTTGTAACTTCATATAAATTTGAAAAAAAAAACTTGGAAGAAAAACATTGTTGCATTTGACTAAAATATGAAAATATGTTTTGTACAGCCGAATGTTTACATGAAGAAAATTTCCGAAGATGTCCAATGCGGCACCACCATCACACTCGAAGGAAATGTCAGCTCCGATACTAATAGGTTCGTTTTATTACTTTAACTTAAAAATACTGATAAAGCTTGTTACGTAACGAATAGGAGATTCTAGTCGTTGAAGGAATAATACTTCTAGCTACTGGTTTACACTCGATTGCAAAACGTTACGCTTCAACCAATAGCAGCACGTCTCGTAATCACTTAATAATAATAAATTGATTATTTTTATAGTGCCGTTTTCGTGAGAAAATCACCTCAAAGGCGCTTGACATCACCATAATCAACCAATAAGACCAGCGCGATTCTCATTCGGAATCGAGACACAGAGTCATCAGCTGCGTGTGTGCCTTGAGCACGTAGTCGCTCACTATTGCATCATCCCTAATCCCGACATGGAATTATCAACTGCATGTGGGCTTTGGGCTTGTAGCAGTCAGTTAATATACCGGCACCTAGTAAACGCCTGGTCTTTGCTTACCGCTAATTGTTAAAATCAGTGTGAGAATGTACAATCTACCTGTGAACCGTGGAAGCTGGCCGCGTGGGGACTCCGGCATGCCATTGGCGTCGCCCGATTGCCAGTTACTCATGTAAGCCGCTACTAAATTTCCCTTCTTATTATGTGCTGAATATTTTGTGCTTTTTCCAATAACATGTCCGGTTGGAGAATCAGCAGAGAGAGATTTGTCAGGAACAGATTAGGTACCACCCTCTGTGGTGAATCCCGTATGTAATTTACCTGCCCATGTTTTATTATAAATAAACCCTGAGTAGATATTACACATTCTCTTCAATTAAGTAGCTAGTTACCAACTCCGATCTTAAGGCAGCGGCCGACCCATTGACTTTGAGATGAGAAACGCTATGTTTTCCAGCTGAGATAAGCCGCAGTGGAGCCAGGGTCCAGTCCTGAATCTGGTCTCGAGGTGAGTTTGTACTGCCTTCTTTTCACCAACCCTCTTCTTCCCCCTTTTCCCCTTTCCTAACACTGTCGACCAACGTGGATGTCGTCGAGTCCAACCTCTTCCCCTCCCCAACACTGGTCCCTAACACTGTCTTCCACCGTGGGGCTTTCCACCCCTTCCTAACACCGGCGGCCAACTTGGAACCTCATCCTCTCCTCCTTCCCTACACTGTCTAGACTTTCTCCTCTTTTCCCCCTCGTAACAAGCTCATTGTAATATTTTTTAAATCTTTGTAGATAAAATTTAAAAAATTTCAAATGAAATATGAAACAAAAAACACAAATAAAATTTAAAAAAAAAATAGTAATTATCATATCTGGGACTCTTTACCGATATATTACTTCAATCTACACAACTGAATTTAATTGAAAATGTTATCAACATTGTTTAAACCGACAATACTATCATTTAAAAAAAAGATTTCGTATCTTTCTACCAATTCTAAGAAGGTTAAACTTTCTTACATTATATCATCGCGAAAGATTAACGAAAATATCGTTTCTCATTGCGTCATCTGTACTGTGTACTTGCTCATATTACGAAGACGCCATACTATAATGTGATAAGTGAAAACTGATAGTGAAAAATAAATAATATTGTAGTATCTGGTACTACGTCTTCAATGTTCGCATTAAAGCTTTTATAAATTGATGTTGAGACTAAGTATTACTATACACCATGCAAATTACATGCATTACTGGTAAGCGGAAAACACAAAATTAAACCTTTCGTACTGTACGTATATATATAAATTTGTATTCAATACAAAGTTTCAGATTTTTTCACCCCTTGCGCACTATTTTATCATTGGATTTTAGCTACTCGTTCAGACGGGAGCCATGTTTATATTTTGAAAGGTGGTTTTTGCGTGTAATCATTGTTTAAATTAGGATTATTGCAGCGGAATCAATAGATATAATGTTAAAAGCCCCAATCCAAAATCCAAGGGGCGAACATAAAGCGTCAAAATGTGGCGTTTTCAATACACAGTGTCCGAAGACTAGTCGTACAAGTGGGAAACTGGGGAATCTACATCGGATAGAGAGCCTAAAAAACATATATTTATTCATTAATTGATAAAATAAAGTTTTTAAGACAAGATTTTTGTGCATAGCGCAAAGGGTAACAATTATTTTTATAAACAATAATTATTACCCTGAAACACTCATCCAAATTGAAAAAACCTTCCGAGAAAAGATAAATGTCGCCGACAGGACTCGAACCTGCACCCTTCTGATTGCCGGTCAGATTACCCTTCTGACCGGCAGTCAGAAGGAAAGTATTTTGAAACTTGTATTTTCAGTGAAATACAAATTCTTGCCGGCTGGTTATACGGCCTTAAAAATGGAAACTTTAACATTTATTTTACTATGAAAACGAACTTAAAAAAAAAACTGGATATTTAAGTTAGAACGTCAACATTAATTAAAAAATGGACTGGAGTTCCTTATTTAATATAAATATGAAACGGACTAAGAACTACCCTTTAACGGAGGTCTTTAAAAAGTCGGAGGCCAAAAAATTTTTTTTCGTCTATTGTCAAAAAGGTGTTGATTGGCCATTTGACGGTAGTGTTCACGGAGAAAATAATATATAGAAATGCTCTAGCACGCAAGGGAAGACACCGAAAATAAGATTAACGGGGGACGAGCTAGGCCTGCCGCCAAATTAAGTAAAGCAGCAATTAAGTAAAAAGGTTCGACTTGTGTACAAAAACAGATTTTTTTAATTTTGTTAGAGTATTAAGTTTGACCATTTTTATAAATGTTTTGTTATTTGCTTACCGCAGTCAAAATTACGCGAAGCAAACCGGTTTCACGTGACCTTTGCCTCCAGCCGTCGAAGTCGTACTGAGGGCAAGTCTATTAATTCTGATATCAGTGATAATTTTGCAGTTAGATTTTTGTGAAACGCTCCAACATAGTATATATGTCCTTATTTTAAATTTAAAAAGTTTAATTTATTATTCGGGTTGGAACTTTAAACGTTATGGTGTGACATTTTTCAATTGAGCAAAGGTCAGATAAATGACTCCTTCCAATGTAAAAATAGCGAATCTATTTTCAGTGCAGATATACATAATTATCATTTTCTTACGTACACGTGTAAAAAAAGAAGTACTAAGGCCAGTGGTCGGTAAACTCATTAGTCAACAGAGCCAAATATCCACAGTACAAAGATTGAGATTTCTTTTGAGAGCCAAATTTCTTAAACCTAAAACTGCATACCTAATATAATGTGTATTAAGTTAATAATTTTGTTTGTGTTTTATTCGTAGAACTCCGTTTAATTAAAAAAATCTTTAATGTAAACCAAATTTCGTAAAGCGTTCAAGTCCATTTTCAAACTGCGATTAATCCACAATGTTACGAATTATTTATATGATTTTATTTACACCCACCCGATTCTAATTTGGACGGTTTATTTAAAAAAAATAATGATTTATTATCGGTAAAACCGATTTAGTTAGGAAATAATTAAAATTCTCCATTCTGTGAGGTTTTTAGATTTATAATGTGTTTTCCCCGTATTTATATGACAATGTTTTTTTAATTGATTTATTTAAATGTGTTATATTGTTTTGATAATGTGAACATTGTGAGAAGTGGCGAATGAATAATTTTCCTTACTATACTAATTAATGTTATATTGGGATCATTCGTTCGTTTATCAAATTATAATTGTTCAAGTAAAATTAATCTAAGATCCTTTCTTTCTATATGTAAGTGGCCTTGAACGCTGAAACAGCTGTCACAATAATAAAAACTAAATGCTTCCAGAACTTATTAATACCATTGTTAATTTATATTAGATAGATTTACCACACTTTAAAAATTGCTTTTGTCAAAACTAATAGTACAACGACCTCATTTTCTAATATCGCTATTAAAATGTATTATACAGCTACCTGCTGAACTGGCCAATAAGATTGAATATTTTTTCAGACAGCTGTCAAACACCCGAGGCACGGCGATACTAGTGACATCTGTTATTTCATATATTATAGTAGCCGGTTTTCCCTAATAGCATTATTCTCTTCATTTTGTTCGGTTAGATTAGACTATCTCCCTGTGTTCCGCGTTCAATTCATATCTCGTGTTTAGATTGTGTAAATTTAAGCATAAGCTTTTATAACCGCCATATAAATAAATCAACTCCTGACAACCATTGGTGAGTGGCTTCACTAATCAAAGATCCTAACACATTTATTGATCCTCTTATTCTCCTTTGATTTTTGATTTTGACGTCCATGATATTTGATTACACGCATAGCTTTGTCAAAATACTGGCTACACTACTAAAATGGTGGAAACCTAACCAATAGCATCCCTCGCCCTAATTCGTAAGGAACGAAGCGATGCGGGAGTGCGATTTGTACAGCGCCCTTGAGGTGATTTTTCACAAAAAACGGCGCTATAAAAATCATACGATTATTATTATTATTATTATTTGTGATATCCCTTCCACGGGGTTACATCTCTAAGCCTGAGCGGCGGGGGTGTAGTAAGGGACGAACCGATGCGGGAGTGAGAAAGTATTCGAGATTGAGAACAACTGTTCATTTTTTTTTTTTTTAAGAAAATTTCTTCTGTAAGAGTTTCACTTTGTGATGTCATTATTTTAATCAAAAGAATAAATAACTTAGTTTACATCACTTCAATACGCTTGGAAATATGTACTCGTATATTACTAAGATTGTTACAGTATTATTTAAAATTGATACAATTTTACATAATTGCTTACGGCTTACTGTGGGTAAATCTATCATTTAACATTCTGGCACCTTTATAGTTATATTTTGTTGCAGGTAATTGAAATAGCCTACTAAAAATTCGTATAAAAATTATTAATGCATACAAAAACCAAAAAACGCATTAAAAATATTGTAAAAGCAATACAGAATAAAATAATACCCATTAGTTAACCTAACTTGAGTTAGTTAAACACTTTAAATAATTGTGTAATTTAATGAGTCAATAAATTTCTCAAATTAAAAAATATAATTTCAAATGTGATGTGATATAACGTAACTAACATTACAATTCTAAAATAAGTAATACTTATTTTCAATAAATATTCATCAAGCAATTGATCGGGGTTCGATTTTCGGGCGGGGCTTTAATTTTTAACAATTATTTAACAATTATTTTCTCTAATTTGATTTTAAAATTTTTCATTATCTTGACGGTCTACTTGGTTGAGTGGTTACGATCCTTGGCTACGAATCCGGAGGTCGCGGTTTGAAATCCCGGCGTGCGCAAGTAAATTTTATTTGATTAAATTTTGTTATTTCGCAATTTAATAATTAAAAAAATAATGTGAAGGCACGTACCAGAGTGGTAGATACTGTCAGTATCACCCCGGTGAACGACCACCATTCGGAATCGAAAAGTTGCTACTAACTCTACTAAGTCAAGCCTACTAACTTTAGGAAAGGACGACCGGATGGTCGAACCTTTGAACGCAATGGCTTTTTAGTATTGGGCCACCCGCTCGTGTGGAAGCTGCTTTAACACAGCTGCTTTACAAATCCTGCAATAATCATAACATCCGTAATAATATGTTCATTGGTCTGCACCAGTAAACATATTATCGAAAGAGTTTTAAAAAACATGTAATTACTATTACGCTTAATTAAACGGTTTTGCATGTTTTACCCTCGGCTTAGAAATAACGATAATTTATTTATTTGTAAGAAACAAACAGCTTTTAATACAAATTTATTTACAAAGGAAGTTTAAAAATAAGGTAAGCCAACAAAGCTTCTTGTCCTAACAGTGGTTAAGTGCAGATGTTTTATTAGAAAAAACAAAATAAGAAGGAATGGGGGAGAGGAAGAGGAAGTTAAGATCGGGACAGGAGATGCTCTCGATACATTTTATACTCGTGGATCAATTGTGGTCGTACGTATTACGCTGGTTCGATATTTTGAAAGGGTATTGTGAATAATGTCGATATTGTGCGTTATATTGCGCACAAATCCGGGGAATTGGAGAATTTACCCTAAGATTGGTCCTGCATGCGGGCATTTAGTTTGTTATTATGAGTGCCGGGAAGGTTTAGAAAGTAGTTCGAATCCAATATGTAAAACTGTTGCTATAAGGTTTTAAAATCAGTACGAAAAACATTGAACCCGCCATGCTGTATTGAGGTTAGCCCATATATGTACCACTCTGGTTAGCCACAAATTACATATTCGAAAGAATAAGGTTTGTTTTGTAGATTTTTTTCAAAATGTAAAACACAAGTAGGTACCTACTCAAGAACTTTATCATTTAGATATATTTTGAAAAAATAAATGTTTTAATGAAAAAAAAAATCAAATGAATCCTTCTTTGGTTAGAGATAGTAATAGTCGTCATAAGGCATTACTTTCGCTGTCAAATCAGTAATGGCACCCAAACGACAGGCAAGAATTCACAATTTTATAACATTATTAAAAAAAATTAAAAAATTCGAGCAACGGGTACACATCAGCTAGTTATCCCATAGATATGAAAAGTTTCACCACAGATAGCAAGAGTTAATTTCAAAGTAATTTTTCTGATAGTTTTTAGTTAAATGTCGAGCTACGTAATGCTCCATTGTCGTTATTTTCTTTACTAACATATTGCTTTTATAATAAAACATTGATGAAAATTTTATTGTGTTTAAAACTAAAAATCATGAACCATTAAAAAACGTACAATTTGTTGTAATAATAGTTTATAATTTCAAAAAAACTGCCTCGATAATTTACTAAAACGTTGTGTTTTCAGGAGGTGTCTCATTTTTAAGATATTTCCACACGAAAGTTGGATGTTGGGCAGATCTTGGACTATTTCCTCAAGAGAATCTAGCGCAGGTTATGGTAGCTCCCCCGAAGACGGCCACATGGGAGATGGAACACATTGGAAGGCGATGATTGAAGTCGCAGAAGTGACTACCATTAATATTCATCTAAAAAAACAATCATTAAATGACAATTGATTAAAAAATAGTTTTACCACAAGCAAAAGACGTTGCGCAGACGCATGTCTATTGCCAAGCACAGAAAGGGAGTAGTTTATTAGAAATGTGAAATAGAATAGACAGAGAAACTAAAAAGACAACTGTTGTCTCTGGGACACGAACCCAAAACCACATTGGGGTCCCAGAGGATTTAATTGAAGATAATATTAACAGTTCTTAATTTATTAATTGTTTAAGTCCGTTTAATTTTTTATTAAATTTAATGTAAATCAAATTTAATAAAGTTATTATTAAGCTCTTCAAGTTTAGCTTATTACTGAGACAGCTGTTTCGGCGTTCAAAGTAATTTTAAAACTGTTTTAATTTATTTTTTTAATCCTGTGTTGATGTATGATAGCGATAAAAATGGCGGAAAGCAATAAGGTAGCAGTAGTTCAATTGGAGAGAACGCTGGTTCCGGATAGACCGAGATGCCCTGGTTTTGAGTCAGTTTCCTTTTATGTATTCTCTGTCTTTTCTGTTTCATATTTCAATTGAGATTTGTTAATATTATTTAAATGATTAAAAAAATTATCACTAGGTTTATAAGCTTCAATTAGTTATTCCAATAACATTTTAAATATGCCTTGACGTATATTAAATCAGTTTTAAAATAAACCCGGCAGTGTATAACAATGATTCAAAACAAAGGCGGTAGCTCTCAAACTTACCAATGACTATACACTGCCTTTGTTTATGTACGCTTCATGTGGGTACAGGGTGAATGGTCATCAATATCATCACGACGCTACAACTCAAGGTGTGATTTGGTTTCTCCGAAACGGTTCTCCAGGCTCAAGTTCCTAACTACTCGTCTCTCTTACAGGCCCTCCCATTCCGTTCCAATCTTCTTCCACATTTCCAGTCAACCAGGAGAAATGTGTACTTACAGTAATGCAGTGGGAACCGATATTGATTTCAATTGTGAATTTCTGTCCGGGGCTCAGAGGCATGCCGCCCCTCTTCTCCTCGTAGCCCCACGAGACGGCGGGCTGGTAGTGGTTCCTCACAACACAACCCTCGTTGAAGCGGAAGCTGGAATGAAGGGGGATATCGCCTTCGCAATGACTACTCTTCAGCTCGATATCAAATCTGGAAGGTTAAATCAGTGATGAAAAATTGGAAATCAAACCAATAAATGCTGGGGATTTTTATAAATATGTATACGAGTATATTGAAGGCACGCGGTTTGTCGCGAAACCCTGTCATATTTTGTAAAACAGAATGGAATCCGTCAAATATTTGATCAAGTTCCCGGAAACCCGGGCGATCGTTTTTAAATAAGTGATCTGAAATAAAAAAATTGAAGAAATTTGTAAACGTTTTTGATTTTAGAAAAATCGTATTAAAATGGATAACAATTTCCACCATGAATTAACAGTTTCAAAATATGACATTATTAAATAAGTATCATAACTCCGTTACTTCTAGGTTTTCAGAAACAACATTTGGTCGTGTACCCCTATAAAATGGATCAAATTCACAACATTAATGACAGCGGATACTCTTTTTCTAATTTTTTCTCTGTCCATTCGAACCAAAAAATAATACTTTAAATATTTATGTGGGTCGCGGGGTGTATTTACAAGTTTTAATAATGAATATGAGAATGTAAATGGTCTTTTTTTTTAAATTATGTAAATAAAATTTGATAATGATATTGTTAAGTTCTGAAAGTATTTTGTACTTTTATTATGATGCTATTTTCAAACTGCCTCTCACAATAATAAAAAATGTAAAAATACCTGCAGAACTTAATAATAACATTAATTAATTGATTTACATTAAATTTTTAATAAAATTAAACAGAGTTCTACGAATTAAACGCAAAAAACAATTAATATTTAAATGCTCTGTGTAACGATTCAGACAACCCGCGGCATCAGCAATGGTTTTAAGGGAAAAACAGGATATCCTTTTTACCGAAATTATAAAATTATTTTTTAAATAAGATTCTAATAAGTCTTGCAAAGTAATATTAACACTCGTGTTTTAAAATAGTATCTTCTACTCAAATATCAATGTTATACAAGTTTTAAATCTAATACGTATACATTGAAAATTTTATTCTAGTTATCGTTTCAATATCATATGCTTGGACACTGTCTGACTTTCTTCTTTCTACTTGTTAGTAAACATATCTTATCAGTGAATTTGGGCGATTGTTTGTCTACTTTTCGGGAATCCCTAAAAAATATCACAAGGAGTGCAAAATAACTAGTCAATAACATAATCATGTTATTACAAAGAGTTCCCGTTATATCAAACGAGTTATTTAATCTAGAATTTTTTATGAATGTTAGGTGCACGTGCGAATTTTGTTTTTTTGATACGATTGATGTTGAGAAATATTTAATATATTTTTTATGAATGCCAAAAACCGAAGACGTATTGCCGTTAAAACTTTTCGTGTGGTATCCAAATTCTATAATTAATCGTATTTTTGTCAAGTAGTTGGTTTTTACTTTTTTTTTACATTTCTAAATGGTTATGTTTTATAATTAAGCATTTTTACAGTACCTACGTCCTATGTAGTTCTTTTGGTTGTAATAATGAAATTTCGTTTCGTTTATCTCGTCCTTATTCTCCTCAATCAAAATACATGTAATCATATCTACGCAGAGATATGATTACTTAAAACACATCTTTTCAGACAATCGTATCCATAAATTCACCTGTAAATTGCTTAGCTAGGCTGGCCGGTTAGTACTTACCTAAAGTCATTAAATAAAATAAAAATATAATTAAAAATTCACGCATCGGTGCGCAAATGCGTCCACAGCCCGCAACACTGTAAACATCCAAAGTGTAAAATAAAATAAATAAAAAATAAAAACGTTAATATTTATTAAAAGCTTCTTACGCCGAGTAAAGTAATTTTATAGATATTTTCGAGTCCTAAAATTCATTTTATGAATACTTTTCAGTCCTAAAAATTAATACCAATAATTCAATAAATACCAACTCTTCTTGTGCCACCGATCATCTAATAAATGTAACATCAATAGAAAGGAGAAACAAATAACCATGTAAAACTATCATCTCTATAATTAAATTAAATTTTTCTAAAACTGTGTTCATCTGAAGCGACCTGCCAGGTAAGTATGTTTTTCTGTATCTGTCTGTACATAATTAGTTAAGAAATATTTGTACAGCGCCCTTGAGGTGATTTTTCACAAAAACGGCGCTATACAAGTCATCCAACTATTATTATTATTATTATTATTATGGTAAGATCAAATTTCAACGTCCAGAACGTCGGTGTCCGCAGCTCTTTACGCAGCAGAGGACCGCGAGGAGTGGAGAACTATTGATCATTTCCATATCCACCAGGGAAATTGAAGTGGGGTGAAACGACTAAAGAATATGGAGCATAGATGATATATATAAAACAAACCTATCAGTGTCGGAGTTGACATTTCCTTCCAGTGTGATGGTGGTGCCGCATTGGACGCCTCCGTTAATTGGCCCCAAGTAAACAGGCTGCAAAAAACAAATACTTTGGTCAAATGCAAAAATGTTTTTTGTTTGTTTTCATAATAGGCGCAAATTCTTTTTTTTTTTTAATTTATAAAAAGTTACAACTTTTTCATGCATAATATTGATAAGCTACTACTAATCTACAAACAAAAATCTATGGGTTTATGAAGAACATCAATTAAATAAGACCCACTACAAGTAAGAATATAATAGCCAATAAAAGGCGGGCGATTTTTACGTTAAAAGCGCATTACAAATTTAATTAACCAAATATTATTATTAAATATTAAGTGAAATTAAAAATATTTGATACTTACAAGATTAGACATGATGAACGTAAATGTATCTTCTTTCTTAAACGGAAAAATTAAATAAATAAGTTAGGCAGGTACTACACCCTGTTGAGTATTACATTCATTTCGATTGAGCTGTCACTATTTATAAGGCTAATCTGTCTTATCGGAATGAAAATAAGAATATTTGCAGTAACAATAATATAATATTCCTGTTTTTCCCCGATAAACGTAAATTATTCACTCCAAAAGTCCTAGACAATAAAACATGTAGGAGGCAGCTTGGCTTACAACAGTTTCTGCTGGATGGTAAAATACGTTATTTAGAAATTACTCCTTATGTTCGTTTTATCAAACCCTTCCAATTATGCGTTGTTGTAGTTAATCTATTTTTTAAACTAACTAATTAACCATCACGCCATTTCTCCGTGGGGGTAGTCAGAGAGGATGAACCGCCACACAACTGTGTCTTGGCACACACTCTTTTGTTATTCTGACTCTTGAACTGACCCCACTCAAGTATTTGATTCATCTGATCGTGCCATGTCTTCTTCAGGCGCCCCTGACATCTTTCAACATTCTCCTTACACCCTCACATTGTTCATCCGCTCTTCATGCCCAAACCATCCAATCGTCCCTTTCCTAATCTTATTAATGTTTCACCATACCAGTAGTTGTATTTATTTACAATTCAATATTAATTAAAGAGTTATTCAATTTGTATTGAATCACTTGTATCAGTGGCCATATTTAAAAGGAGCATCTTGACAATTATATGAACTGGTTAATGCGCATACATATAGCATCACTTCTATAATATGTAGATCACCACTTCTCATATCTACAAACACATTCAAACATACACACACACTTATACACTATACATGTCACCCGGTAACTACATGTATAAATAAGACATTACAAGGAAACAATCATAGGTTACTGTATGAATATATATACAAAGTTTCAGATTTTTTTCATTCTTTGCGCGCTATTTTTATCATTGGATTTTAGCTAGTCGTTTAGGCGGGAGCCATGTTTATATTTTAAAATGTGGTTTTTACGTCTAATCGTTGTTTTGATTTTCGGACCGTTTAAATAGTTTTACGTTATTTTCAGGGGATTTTATTTTTATTTTATAATTTATTTATTTTTTTTAAATTTAAAAACATCAAATATGTTTTATCACTGCCAGTTTTAAAACAAGTCTGAAGTATTATTTTTTTATTAATCATGTACATTTATTTAGTTAATTATGTTTAATCTATATTATTTTACGTTTTTATTATTACCGTCTTATAAAAAAAGCTTGTGCTCATATATCATTAGATGCATGTGAAAAAAAAGAGTATATAAAAAATGAAATATTAGAAAATTTGGATAGCGTGTTTCCGGAAATCGCTCTAGGACAACACCGGATGCATGCCATAAACATACGATTAAGATTACATCGATGGCCCAGTGTTAAACTGAAACAAGTTAAAATCAGTTGTTTTTATTTTCGTTTCTTACCGCAATTAATATCTCTCTGTATTACTCAAAATTTTAAAAAAAAATCTGTACTTTAATGTTATAATAATAATAATATTCGGATGATTTTTATAGCGCCGTTTTTGTGAAAAATCACCTCAAGGGCGCTTTACAAATCTTACTTCCTATTCTTACATTATTCCTATATTAAATCTATGACATTTTTTTTTGGACACTATCATTATACATTATTTATAGACCATATAAAGGATGCAGTTAAATTATCAAAACTAAATACGGCTTGGTCTAAGTTTTCATACATGTTTAATTGAAAAAAAAATAGAAGCTATCTGTATTTATTCCTTACGATATATTGCAAGACGCTAATACGAATGATGGGAGTTATGTGAAGTTGGGCGGCGGGTGAGGACGGGGGCCGGGGGTACTGATCCTATCTTCCAATCTTCTTTGTCTTTGTTGGTGACTCCCCTGGGCTGCGTGACGGGACGCTCGGTGCTGGTTTGCCCATACGCCAGGTGGCGCTCGTCGGCCGGCTTCAGGATCTGGAAAGACCACATCAGCGTGTCGTCTATTTCTCGCCCCAGCCGGTGGTATCCTTGTGGGGGGCGGACCACAGCAGGCCGCGGAGCAGCCTTATCGGGCACGTCCGTGGGCCGCATGATGCACCGGATCTGCTCCGTGAACTGGAGGTCAGAACTCAGGTCGCTGTGACAGCAGAAGATCTTCTCGTCAAATGTTTTTATTTCCTATTGCGCCTTTCTCGGTAGCCACGAATTACATTCAATTAACAAATTACTTTCAATCAAGTTATGGTATGCCATACATCTCGAGAGGAATTGAATTCGAATCGTATGTTTTTCGTCTACATTGTATAAGAATGAAGCTCATAATATTACGTTATCATGCCATTATTCTAATATTTTATTTATTTACTACATTGTGGCTTCTTTTACTATATATTCTCATTTTTTTAATATGAATACCGCACAAGATTTCTAATTGCTCCCAACCGTCTGGAGCCAGTGAGACTATGGCATCCCTAATTGGGGAATTTTGTGAGGCTGAACGTATTGGGGAGGGGAAGGAGAAGGGGGAGAGGAAGGTACGGAAATACCTTGCTATTCAGATCTGGTCACCAAACACGGCTAAAAGCCATTTCAAGCAACGTTTCAATTCTGAATGTTGGTCTTTCACCAGGGCGATACTGAGGGTATCTTTCACTCTGGAACGTGCGCAAATATACCATATATTATTTTTAAATTAATTAATTGTGAAACAGCACAAATTAATTGAATAAGATTTACTTGCGCACGCCGGGATTTGAACCCGCGACCTTCGGATTCGTAGTCGTGAGCCTTACCCCTTGACCATGGAGGCCGTCAAATACGTATACGAGGTTTGCGACAAAAACACAAGATTTTTTGTGCTGCTCTATATAATGACTTCGATTTTATCTGTATTTCGGAAACCTGGCTTAACGATAATAACTGTGTTTATATTTACATACACCTAATGTTCATATATTATGTTTATTATTACGTACTTATAATTCAGAATTCGTCGCTATGCACTTTCTTTATCCATTATATAAACCTTTTACTCTGTACCATTATCATGTAAACATTTTTCAAGATTCATTTTCTTGCAATAATAATAATAATAATTGGGTGATTTGTATTACAAAGTTTTTTTGTGAAAAATCACCTCAAGGGCGCTGTTTTAGGAAAGATTATTACATAAACACGTAAAAGCAATACGTACACTCCGCTTCTCTACACAAGCATTGTTTAAAAGAGAAGTGTAATATTGGAAATTGAATTAAAATGCATTTAATTTCAATAATAAAATATATGAACATTTAAAAAAACATATTATCTGTATCTGCTTAGATGGTTTGGGCATGTAGAGCGAATGAACTTAGAAAGGAGTGTAAGGAGAATATATGACGCGAATGTGAATGGAAGAAGAGGCCGGAGACGCCCGAGGAAGACATGGCACGATCAAGTGAATCAAATACTCGAGTCAGGCCATGTCAGAAGTCGGAATAACAGAAGAGAATGTATGAGGCGTTGTATGAATGTGAATGAAGCAAGAAGTGTATGCCAAGATCGAGTTGTTTGGCGGTCCGTCCTCTCTGCCTACCCCTGCGGGGAAACGGCGTGATGGTTAGTTAGTTAGTTAGTTATTATCTGTAATATTATGTACATACCATGATTCATTTAATGGAACTAAATTGGTTTAGAACATGTCATTTTTATTATTTTTACACGCTTATTTATAATGACTGTTTTTTTTCCTTAAATAAAATAAAAATATATTGTTCCAAATTGAAGTGCATAGAACGATCGTCGGCTTTAAATGGAAACCATTCCAAATAGATTAGTAAAAAAAATGGGTACATTTGAAAGTTTAAAGATTTTCAAACTGCTTTTTCTGTTCCCGAGAAGGCAATCATTTTTATTGTTTTTGTTTCTATTTAAAACTGGCAAGAGCTCCTCTTGGCGAACAGTTTGATACCTATATTGTAATTTATGATTTTTCGTACTTGTTGCAGTTTAATACTGGGCCATCGACATATGAATAAAACTTTAAAAATGTGTTTGGGACACACTTATTTAGGTTGGGTTGTTTCGCTGATAATTTATTTGTTTATTTTTCACACATTATTGAACAATAAAACTAGAAAGCTTTGACTGCCCAACTGGGAACAAAAAGCCGTTTTAGGGCAGTCAAATTGACGTTTAGCTGATTTTAATTGCTATTATACAAAATAAAATGAAAAAAAAAATGTATTTGCCACAGTATGGCAATAAGACACATTTAGAAAAAAAGTGCAATAAAGTATATAGATATATAAAGAATATTTCAGAAAAAAAACATATGTGTACACTTGCCCTAAGGATGGAATGGTTTGAGTCTTTCATTTGATTAAATATATTCCGTCCAGCAACTACAAAAAGCACCTTTGGGTTTACCATTACATGTTTGTCCCTTTCCATTCCTTGGTTATGGCCTTCAATCCAGTTAAGGTCCCCTCCCAAAGAGCACAAAAAATGCAACACAAATTTAGTAAAGCAAATTTAGTCATCTTTTACCAGCACGCGTTAAGAGGGGCCTATACTTTAGTTTAATCCAGTCCCACCTAAATTACCTAATAGAAATATGGGGAAATACACACATTACATACTTGAACGAATTACAAATAATACACAATAAAGTTATAAAAAAACTTTTCAATTATAACCCAGACACCCCCACAAAAAAACTATACCAAGAAATGAACTTGCTGAAAATCAGAAAACTATACGAATATAATATATGTCTATTAATCTACAAAATACAAAATGGACTTATACACACAAACACAGCATTTATAAAAACATCACAAGTACACGAACACTACACAAGACAACAAAACAAACTGTACAAGAACACAGTAAGGACTGAAAGTGGAAAAAGAAATATTGGCCATGAGGGTGTACAAATATACAATATCCTTCCCGATAGCCTGAAGACGGAAAGTCGAATAGGAACATTCAAAAAGAAACTATTCAATATCAAAATGGGTGAGCAGAGTAACAGTGTGTAATGGAGATATGTAATGTGAGAATGATATGTGGGGTATATAAGTGATGTAACGCGATGTTGAGTGAGATGATGTATAATGTAAGTGTTAAAATGAGTTAAGAATAATATGTATGTATTTAGGTTAAAAAGTGAAATAATTATATATGTACTTAGGTTAAAAAGTGAAATAATTTTATATGTATTTAGGTTAAAAAGTGAAATAATTTATGTATTTCTTTAACTTAATAAATTAATAAAAAATAAAAATAAATCGAACCATGAGATGGTAATAGTAATAAGTATTAAATGTAACATTGTCATCGATAGGGAAATCCAGTGAAAATATAATGGTTTTAAAAATATATATTCATATAGATCAGCAAACTCCGATTCTTACTTTTATTATACATAATTTTACGTAGAATGTATCGTTTATCGTTATTAAAAAGTGAATAAATATCTTCTCATCAAAACACCTTGTTATGTCGGTACCATTGCATTTGGAACATCTGACGTCACGCGTGAATTCTGGTTTTGGATTAGTACGTACATTTTTATTTTTCAATTTTATTTTGTATTTAAATACGTATTTTTTTAGTTTTGGCGAATTTCAAACTTAATTCGGGTTAAGCTCTATAATTTTTGTTCAATATAAAAAAAAACACTATTATTAATTAACGAACTTAGAGTATTTATGAGCAAATACATTATCAATACGGATATTATGATAATGTTAATGATCAATACTATTATTATTCTTTGAGTTAATGTTTCTAAAAAGGAACATAATTTTCTTACTTATGTTTCGTTATATGAATAGAAAAAAATAATGTACGGTAAATCTCATCCATTGACATTTGACATTCTAACTTCAAAATTGATCAAAACCGACCAGCCATAGATTTGGAGCGTTTTGGCAGGCTTCCAAAAATTAAAGCTTTGAAAATTATTTTAACTATGAAAACCAAATATAGAAAAAAAAAACTAAATATACTGGTATTTAAGTTTCAATGTCATTGATAAAAAAAATGGATTTGAGTTCCTTATTGGCCAGCACCCTTTTTTAAAACATTTTAAACGACTTCGTTAAACGCCGTTTCTAGGTCCGTATCAGTTTTTAAACAAATTTTAATCAACAGAAAGAAGCAATTTACGTGTTTTTATGATTATCAACTGATGACAATTTGATATAAATATGAAACGGACCTAGAACTATCGTTTTTAAAAGTCGGAAGTAAAAAACAAAGTTTATAGTCTATTGTCAAAAAGGCGTTGATTGGCCATTTGACGGTAATGTTCACGGAGCAAATAATATATAGAGATGCCTTAACACGCAAGGGAAGAAACCAAAATAAGAGTGATGGGGGGCGAGCTAGGCGTGCCGCCAATTTAAGTAAAACAGCTACTAAGAAAAAGGTTTGACTTGTTTACAAAATTCGAATATTTTAGAGTATTTACTTTGACCCTTTTTGTAATTTTTTTGAAATTTGCTTACTCCAGTCAAAATCACGCGAAACAAACATGATGTAAAAATAGCCAAACCTGGTGTCAAAATAGGTATCACGTGTCCTTTGCCTCCAGCCGTACTTAGGGCAAGTCTATTAATACTGATGTCAGTGATAATTTTGAAGTTATTTTTTCTGAAACACTCAAACGTAATATAGATACATCCTTAAATTGAATTTTTTAAAATTTTAATCATAATAAATTCGGTTTAAATTCGGTTTCGGTTTATGGTGTGACATTTTTCAACTGAGCAAAGGTCAGATAAATGACTAAATGACATCTTTGAATATAAATAAGAGCGTATCTATTTTCAGGACAGAAAACTCACCTTTATAAATATCAATATATAGGTGGGTTACAAAAAACTCATCAAGTACATACTTCTTTAGAAACACCCGTAATATCCTCAACATAAACGATATTAAAAAAGTTTATTATGATTTGTGTTAATCACGAATAGAGTACGGGATAACCGGTTGGGGATCTGCCTTGGCACTCACGCAGAACGGCTCAACATAGCCCAAAAGGAATAATAAAGACAATTTTAAAAGTCCCGGTTAGAACTCCGCCGGACGAAGTTTTTAAAAGCTTTAAAGTTTTTTACATAAAAAAAACTTTACACAAGAGATGTCATATTTAATTTTTTTTTTAAATATATCTGAATACTCCACTGCCGACCATAGATGCACAACCAGAGCAGTAAGTCAAAATATACTGGTTATACCCAAATTTAATAAATATTTTGGACAGAGGAATGTTAAATTTCATGCTGCAAAACTTTATATTGCTTTACCAAATCAATTTTAAAAAATTACAGAAATTAATATCCTTAAAAATAGAGTCAAAAGATGACTGATAATCTGAGTGATTATGAACTTGCCAACTATATAAAAATGGATATTTAGTAAAAAAAAAGTGCAGGTTGCCTCAGTACTCCCTAGTGAGGAGGACTGTGAATGCTGTGACTTTGTACTTTTATTACAATAACATTCTTTACTTACTTACTGTTCTTATAATTATGTTTTGTACTTGGAAATTATTACTAAAGTCACATACATATAAAACCTTTAAATAGAAACTAATAAAAAAAATCACTAAGGCCAATGGTCGGCAAACACAGCCAAATATCCACAGTACAACAATTGAGATTTCATTTGAGAGCCAAATTTCTTAAACGTAAAATTGTATAGGTAATATACTGTTAATTAAGTTAATAAATTTTATTAATTATTTTTGTGTTCATTTAATTGTTAAAAACATTTATGTAAATCATATTTAATAATGTTATTATTAAGAAGAACGGCTGCGTGGCCTGTTTCATATAAAACTTAATTTTGGATTTGAGGCCAAAATAATCACCGAAACTTAATGATTTTTTTTAATCAAAAAGTATAGTAAATATCTAATACGGATTAGAAGTAAATTATTTATTTTTGTACGTTATAAAATATAGGCATTTAAAGGAATTTATTTTTCGCGATTCTCTTAGTTTTTTTGTCACAGCTTTTTCAGCGTTCAAGTCGATATAATCCACATTGGGATGACTAATTGATATGATTTTATTTACTCCCACCCAATTCTAATTTAGACGTTTTTTTTAAAGAATAATTATTTATCGGTACAACCGATTTAGTTAGAAAATAATTAAAATTCTCTACTCTGTGAGGTTTTTAAATTTATGTGTTTTCCCCGTATTTAACGACGGCCTCCATGGTCGAGGGGTAAGGCTCTCGACTACGAATCCGGAGGCCGCGGGTTCAAATCCAGTAAGCAAGTAAATTTTATTTAATTAATTTATATTGTTTCACAATTAATTAATTTAAAAATAATATATATAGTATATTTGCGCACGTTCCAGAGTGGAAGATACTCTCAGTATCACCCTGGTGAAAGACCACCATTCAGAATTGAAACGTTGCTTGAAATGGCTTTTAGCCGTGTTTGGTAACCAGATCTGAATAGCCAGGTATTTCCCCCACCTCCCTCTTCCCCTTCTCCTTCCCCTCCCCAATACCTTCAGCCTCACAACATTCCCTAATTGAGAATGCCATAGTCTCACTGGCTCCAGACGGTTGGGAGCAGTTGGGACTCTTGTGCGGTATTCATATAAAAAATATAAAAATTTAAATGACAAAGTTTTCTTAATTGATTTATTTAACTAACTAACCATCACGCCGTTTCTCCGCAGGGATAGGCAGAGAGGACGGACCGCCAAAAACGGAATTCACATAAACAATTTAAAAAAACATATATACGGAGGAAACCGAAATCAAACAACTACCAGAGGCTTGAGGAAATGACTTTTTATAATAAATTGAAGAGAAATTAAAATTTATAGACAGTAGGATTTTTTAAATAAGTTTTTTTTAAAGACCGTTTAAATTCAGTCAATTTCTGGATATTAGTAAGAGCTGGTGGAAGTTTATTCGAAGTTTAGTTTATTTACACGAAAAGAGTGATCATAGTAGACGGCTCGATTTGACCTTGAAAGTTCAATTAGACGATTAGTAGCATCTAGATCTGCTGACCTCAGAGTAAGCTGTCTATCACTTAAGTCCTCTCGGATGCATAGTTCAGATATATAGGCTGGCGCCATTCCCTGCAATACTTTGAAGGTCAGTAAGCAGATCTTGAACTCTATTCTTTCAGGGCATCGAAGCCAATGAAGCTGATCCCTTGGAAGTGGGGTTATATGATAATATTTAGATTCACCAAAAATCATTCTCGCCGCAGCATTGAAGACGGACTGTATTCTATTGAATTGTTTTTGAGGGAGGCCAGCATATGCACTATTACAATAGTCCATAAATGAAACAAGGACCAGGTACCTGATTATCCTATATCGTCATAAAAATATATTATATATACCTGCTGAACTGGTCACTAAGATTGACTATTTCGACGGCTGTCAAACAACTGAGGCACGGCGATGCTAGTGACATCTGTTATTTACTATATTATAGTCGCCGGTTTTCCCTAATAGCATTATTCTCTTCAATTTGTTTGCCTAAATTATCTCCCTGTGTTTCGCGTTCAATTCATATCTCGTGTTCATATTTATATTGTGTAAATTTAAGCATAAGCTTGTATAACCGCTATATAAATTAATCAACTCCTGTTAACCATTGGTGAGTCGCTTCATTAATCAAAGATCCTAACATTTATTGATCCTCTTATTCTCATTTGATTTTTGATTTTGACTTCTACTATTTGATTACACGCGTAGCTTTGTCAAAATACTGGCAATATGCTACACTACCACCTATAGCAGCTCGGGCTATAGGCTTCCAGACTATTGCTATTGAAATAAATATTTTATGCAGCTGCAAAGCTTTAAATGTAGATAAAATCCTAATAGCCTCTTCATAAAAATATAGCACAAAATGAGTAAAATCATATATAGGTCACTTAATATTTAATTTTAGAATTTTCGGTTTCTATAATTTATTAAGAATACATTTCACAGAAAATCTATTAAAATGTATGGAAAAACCCAATTTTGCCAACTCGCGGCGCTAGGGGCGCTGGTGTAGAATGTGCCATTTCAATGTATGGTGTAAATGTCAGGAGCTGCACGTATTATTATATTTCTACAGTATTTGCTTTTACTGACATTATATACTTTATAAATTAAATGCAAATATTGGTACTTGAATAAGCGAAAGAAAATTCACACCGCATAATATTAAAACCATATATACGTAAGTCCACCGGAAACCAGAGCTTTTGGGGTGGAAAAATACACAATTAGATGCTGACATTAAATTTTCTTGCTGATTTAGCAACAGTAATCTAGTTGATAACATTACGTGTCGTTAAAAAACGGACAACCTGAGTAATATAAGCAAAAACGTGTAATGTTGAAATGAAATAGAATACGATAGGTACAAAGCCTAAAATCTACATTTGATATAAAAAGTTGAGCAATTGATGGAGGTCATCTACCCGTCTCAGAACAGACATCGTCTAGTGAGACGGGTAAAGTACATATAAATGTTCAAAATTTTATGTCAATAAACGCCCGGGTTGCCGGTAATGAAATGAATGAATTTATACGATGTTTTTTAAACATTGTTTTTCCATACGGGCAAACGAATCAATAAAATTAGTTCAATATATTTTAACCGCCTTGAATAAACACTAAGAAAATGCATTTGAAAACTTAGGTTTTAAACTGTGATGTAACGGGTTAGTTAAATAATGCCCAATTTGCACGTAGAACAGAAATATTTTTTATTTTTATTTTGGGTCTAATCAATTTACAAGTAACTTAGCAATAATACGACAATTCAACAAATTTAAAATAACACTTGACATTTCGGTCAAAAAATATATTTAATAACTACCTTTTGATTCGCGTCACTCTGAATTAACCGTACATCAATCAACCACAGCGGTTTCTTGTGTCAGTCCTTGGCAGCGGATTACCGTCGCTCTGAATTTACCACTCATCAATCAACCACTAAAGGGTTCTTGGGTCAGTCCTTGGCAGCGGATTACCGTCGCTCTGAATTTACCACTCATCAATCAACCACTAAAGGGTTCTGGGGTCAGTCCTGATAGAAGTGGACGGAAAGGGGTACCGTCGCTCTGGATTCACCGCCCATCAATCAACCACAAAGGATTCTTGGGTCAGTCCTGGCAGAGAAGGCTGGAGAGGCACGTTAGGCGCCGGGAAACACTTCCTCTCTGGAGCTAAAACATGATCTTTTATAAGACATCACATTTGTTACATCTCTTCCACGGGGTTACATCTCTAAGCCTGAGCGGCGGGGGTGTAGTAAGGGACGAAGCAATGCGGGAGTGAGAAAGTATTCGAGATCGAGGTTCGATATGCTTCGAAATATGTATATTACTAAGATGGTTTGTTACAGTATCATTTAAAATTGATACAATTTTACCTACTTGCTTACTGCTCACTGTGGGTAAATCTATCATTTAACATTCTGGCACCTTTATTATTATATTTTGTTGCAGGTAATTGAAATAGCCTACTAAAAATGCGTATATAAATTATTAATGCATAAACAAACAAAAAACGCATTAAAAAATATTGTAAAAGCAATACAGAATAAAATAATTTTAGAAATAGTTGTTAGAAATGGCTTTAGCCGTGTTGTTGACCAGATCTGAATAGCTAGGTACTTCCCTACCTCCACCCCCCTCCAATACTTTCAGCCTCATAACATACCTCAATCGGGGATGCCATAGTCTCACTGTCTCCAGACGGTTGGGAGCAGCTGGGACTCTTGTGTGGTATCATATTTAAAAAAAATGTAATAATGCCATCTGTATTTTTTGGTAAAAACTTCCACACGAGCGGGTGGCCCAATTCCAAAAAGGCCACGGCGTCGAAAGGTTCGACCATCCGGTTCTCTTTTCCCAAAATCAAGCCTACCAACTCTAGGAAAGGACGACCGGATGGTCGAACCTTTCAACGCAAAGGGTTTTTTAGTATTGGGCCACCCGCTCGCGTGAAAGCCACTTTAGGCTTCACAAATCCTACAAGAATCATAACATCTCGTGATTTTTTCGTTGGTTTGCACCAGTAAATATATTATCGAAAGAGTTTTTTTGTCGAAATGCTTGTTGGCATTATTTGAAACATTCTCGCATGTTTCAAATAATGCAATTTATTTATTTGTAAGAAACAAACAGCTTTTAATACAAATTTAAATACAAAGGAAGTTTAAAAAGAAGGTAAGCTGACAAAGTTTCTTGTGCTAACAGTGGTTAAGTACAGATGTTTTATTAGAAAAAACAAAATAAGAAAGGATGGGGGAGAGGAAGAGGAAGTTAGGATCAGACAGGAGATGCTCTCGATACATTTTATACTCGTGCATCAATTTGTGGTCGTACGTATTACTTCGGTTCGATATTTTGAAAGGGTGAAGAATGTCGGTATTGTGCGTTATATCGCGTTTAAATCCGGGGAATTGGAGAATTTACCCTAAGATTGGTCCTGCATTTATAAAAAATCGGTTTGTCGGGTTGGTCTTGATGGTATGTGAATGTTTATAAAGTTATTGAGCTCTGGCGAATCCAGGCTATTATTCATAACTTTAAATAACAGGATTTGACCAAATATTAAACGTCGCGTTTGAAGCGTGATGAAGTTATGGAATTTTAAGGATTCGGTATTATTTGTAAAGTGTAAAGTAAGCTTAAAGAATTTACGTTGGGATTTCTATAAAGGTGTCAATATCGGTGTGAAATATTGAAGTTAGGGGGGATATACAATCTCTAAAGGGGGTATAGAGGCTTTATGTTGCAAAAAGGTTTTGAAATACGAATTATAATGTACACAATTACTTAAATGCAATGAATACTCAATAAAACACTCTAGTGAATGAATACGTTTGATCAATATCTCGTATCTGGGCATCATAATGATATTGGATAGAGCTGCAGTGAAGTGCACTAGTGCTCTAGCCAGCCCGAAACGCAGACGTCGAGCCTTTGCGAATGTTGTGATGACTGTATAAAATATTAATAATAAGTACACCTGGAGTTTTAATGATTGAAAACAACTAATTCTGCTCACAATAAGTTGGTTTTCACATAATATTATGTTACTGTGTTTATTTAACTTCTATAACAAAAGATTGTCAGTTATTTCCAGATTACAATGCACCAAAAGCAATTTGACTTAATCCATAAAACAATCTAAACCACGGAAGGTATCCGACATGTCCAAGCAAAACCACCCGGCAACTTCTATAATTAGGATGCTTTTACCGCTGTATTATGGAACCAAAGTCCTGGGATTAAGTCCATACAGCAAGACAAAGAATGGCTTTTCTAGGTCTATCTTAGGTTCCGTACCAACACTTTGTGCCGGTGTGTTCTTTTTCAGCAATGCTGTGAGGGTCATGGCGTTCTACTCTGTGTCCGGCAATATCATTGTCAGGGTAAGACCGAAAATCATTTGATATATTGATGCATAAGAAAAAAACTAAATCCGTTTTAAACTAATCAAAAATGTATTCTCCTGCTTTGCTTAAAAAAATGATGATTTGGAGGTGACGATGTCATCTTAACTAATTTCGGAGAAGAGCGTCGTTAATGACGATTATTGGATAGAGAGTGGAGAGACGAAAATCTGACGGAGCAGTTCAGGGGCCCTAGCACGGTCGATCGCTAAAACCCTATATCAATACGATATTGACTAAATCCGTCATCTATGGTTATTAGGCGGCGCTAGGTGGTATGTGTGAACACGGACAGCAATTGATATAAAATATTCAGACAGCTGGTAGACAAAAGTCCGCCTAATTTAGCGCGGCCTCTTGGGTGACAGATAAGTTTCGGTTAACTGTCAATTTACATATTTTTTCTAATAATGTCGTTCTTTATGCAAAATTATTGAATTATTAATGAACGCAGGCCGACTACCGAAGTTCCTAGAATTGAAAGACGTCGTATACGCAATCAATTGAATCCGTTCGAGCTTGGAGAAACGAAATTCAGACAGTTGTTCAGAATATCAAGAGTTATGACTAAATACCTCTTGACCAATTAACTCCCTTTTTTATTGACAAAAAGTACGTGCGGACTGCCAATGTATATTAGAGTGATTTAATATTTTTATGATATCTTAGTAAACATTCATTCGACGTTGTCAATCAATTCGTAAGTACTTTTGACGTTTAGGCATGCCGATTCATAGACAATACCCACCAGTGTTGCTATCGTAGGGCGGTTTCTTATTTATTTCGTTGTCAATATCGGTTTAGCTATCGACACTCCTAACCAGCGCAACTGTGCTCGGGAAATCGATATAAAATCGTCGTCAGTTAAGCGTATCGATCCGATATTGTTAAATTATCGATTAGACCGCGCTATGGCCCCAGGACTCAGGAGTATGTGAACAGGTGGATGTGAAATAATACATAAAGGTTCCTCTTTCATTACAGATAACGAATCTCATACAAATCTATGTGGGCTTTATTTCTACACTATGGATTTACTTGAACGAAATCAGAGTGCAAACTAAAATTGCTCTAATCATGGAAACCCTGAAGAAAATCGACTCAGTCTTACTAAAAATGGGAATTGAAATTCCTTACAACGAATCAAGGAAGAGGGTTATCATTTTAATGATTGTATTTTACCTGTTTTTTTTTGGTATTACTATACTGAACTTTACTATCTATACGAACGGTTATAGAGTCGAGATCGCTATAGTGTGTGTTATACCGAACGCAGTTCAGTCAGCTGTGACCTGCATTTTTTGCACCCACATCGCCCTCGTCAAGCAGAGATTTTTAATAATAAACGAACGTATTCTGCAATCCATATTGAACATACAAAGACAAAAAAATTCAAATGAATTCTTTTTACAACGGAATGATACAAAGTAATGCCAACGAGTTATTGGAGCGTACATAAGTACACCGTATTTCAGGGTGGTACCGCGAAACTTCAGGAGGTTATAAAAAACTGAAACTGAAAATAAAAAGATAACGATAACAGCTGGGATTCCAACCCAGGACCCCATAGTCTATAATAATCCATATCATCATTTTTATTGGTATCATACTTCGACTAATAAGAATTGTCAATATCATCCTCCACTAATTCCCATATATTTTTTGGCTGCTTGGTATCCCATATAAAAACAAAAATTCGATAGGCATATCCGCGACACTATCTAACGATTACAAATAAATTCGTGCTGAATCTTGTAGTTATAAAGAGGTAGCAGCCAAAAAATACATGGGAATTAATTGAGGATGATATTGACAGTTCTTAGTAGTCGAAGTATGATGCCGATATAAATAACGGGATGGATAGGGGCAGCTATAACTCAGTTAGCATGAAGTGCAGCTTCAGGATAGATCATGAGGTCCTGGGTTCGAATTCGAGTTGTTGTCTTCAATGCTTAAAAAAAAGCAAATTACTTTTTAATGAAACTATGTTACATAAATGTTATTTTGTTAGCCGAATTTTTTTTTATTTATTCGTTTTTAGTTTCTATCCATGTATTTTTCTATTTAGATAATAACAAATAAACAAGGCTAATTCAGAATATTTTTTATAGTTCTTCTCACTAAGGGTTCCTGTGCTAAGGCGGATTAGGTTTCATTTAAAGCTGATTGTTTTAAGCTCTTACGACGTTCATTTCAAAGTGCTGGATAACTTCTCTTCTTTGAGACAGGTTTCGATTTGGTTTTTGAAATCATTTGCATATTGTTTTTCTTATTATTGCTGGTTGAAGTGGATTATAGAGCTCAGTGGAGAGATATCTATAGTTCCCCTTTTCAAAAGCAGTTTTAAATTTGGGTACATTCATAATATCATTCTGGCTTGTCCTTGTGCTGTGAATATTAGGTATTTATTTGGGTTTTTTTTTTAATTTTTTGAAGTGATTGCATAAAACATTCTTAGCATAGATATGTTGGATGTTAGGGACTACAAAAGACTTGAGGATTTCTTTTGTTGGCGTTATTATGGAGGTTTTCAAGATGATCTTTATAGTACCCTTTTGGTTTTATACAATTATTGTTTCATGTAATTTGTGGTTGCCGATCCTTCTGATGGACCGCCTCTCCT
The DNA here is from genome assembly GCA_022606495.2 of Halesus radiatus. NCBI lineage: Eukaryota > Metazoa > Arthropoda > Insecta > Trichoptera > Limnephilidae > Halesus > Halesus radiatus. The sequence goes on along the minus strand of JAHDVE020002518.1, from coordinate 49,710 downwards.
TCGATCTTCGAGATGGTCCCACCCTTCCTTAATTAATTTAATTTAGCATTAGACTCCTGTTCACGTCATCGATTTGTGATAAATCTCCTCTACTACTGCCTTAATTTTTCCTTACGAACAGAAAACTCTCTGTAATTTTCATTTCAGTTGGAAGTTTTTCTCTTCCTGGCTATTGCGTGATGCATAGCCCTATGCTATAATCCAGGTGTTCCGATCATTATTTTTATAATTTTCACGAGGAAAACCTGATTTTCTTTTCGAGCTTTTCGGTCTACGTTGTGATTCTTTTTGTTTCAGACTATTGGAAAAACATTATCTTATTTTGTTGTAACACCAACTTTTTTGTAGCGTAGGCAAATTCCCGCATACCATTAACAGATTTATATTCCTTGTCTAACTATCTTAAACTTTGATATTCGTTTATGCTTTAATCTCTCTTTACTACCCTAGTACGTGATCTACGTTCATTTTCTATAGGTTCAAAGAATTGTCCTAACTGTGCCTCAAAATATTTTATTTTAACCTGTCATGACTTTAATGGGAAAATTTTAACTTCTGGCTATCTTAATTGCAATTTACCTGTTCTTTTAAATATAATGTGATTTCATTGTTAAATTCGGTATAACATAGTTATAATGTAATACAATTTTCATCTTCCTCCATCGAAATAGAAGCAATTCTACATTGGTTAATTTCGAAAAAAATTTATTGGTTAGATACAGTTTTCTCGTCTCGGTGTCGCCTCCAGTCTCTCCTAATTTTGGGAAAATTACATGATGTGGTTTTTAGTTTTAATCAGCTTTTCTTTGTTATGATAAAAGATTGAACGCGGTTTGTTTGCTAGAAAAATTTGAACATGTTTGTAGACGTATTATTACGTTAATATTAGAGATATGTATATTATTGTTGAGTTAATAATTCAAGACTATTACAATAATTGTGATATGTTTCGAAAGATAGGGAGGGGAGTTTATATTTGGGGTCTATAAATTATTTTATCTGTGTTTTATGAACTCATCGATACGAGTATGTTCGATGGAATAATTGGTTGTATGCAAACTACAAAATACATACTCATTAATGAATGATAATTCGCCTTAATGACGAAAGCTATATTTCAGTTTGTGTCGACTGTAGGAATAATACATATGTGGTGGTAATAATTTGGTGGGATGTATAAAATTCTGTAAGCAGGTACAATTGTGAACGGTAGCCAATCACCGATATGGCCGACAGCTGTTTTGAATTAGGTACCTTTCATTCGAGGATGTAGATAGGTATACTTTGTAAGGACAGGTGACGTTTAGATATAATCATTGAAAATATTTTACCCGCATTGGGGTTATGTGACTGTTTATTTTGGCATCAGTGAACTCCGATGAAGTGCACTGTCAATGAATTGGGCCATCCATTGAAGAAGAGATTGTTTACTATACATACTTTAGGAATGCTGACCCTGTCTTATAATATAAACAGAATGTAAGCCGTTGAGATGTAATCTTTAAAAATATTTTACCCACATTGGGGTTATGTGACTGTTTATTTTGGCATCAGTGAACTCCGATGAAGTGCACTGTCAATGAATTGGGCCATCCATTGAAGAAGAGATTGTTTATTATACATAATTTAGGAATGCTGACCCTGTCTTATAATATAAACAGAATGTAAGCCGTTGAGATGTAACCTTTGAAAATATTTTACCCACATTGAGGTTATGTGACTGTTTATTTTGGCATCAGTGAACTCCGAAGAAGTGCACTGTCAATGAATTGGGCCATCCATTGAAGAAGAGATTGTTTACTATACATAATTTAGGAATGCTGACCCTGTCTTATAATATAAACAGAATGTAAGCCGTTGAGATGTAATCTTTAAAAATATTTTACCCACATTGGGGTTATGTGACTGTTTATTTTGGCATCAGTGAACTCCGATGAAGTGCAGTGTCAATGAATTGGGCCATCCATTGAAGAAGAGATTGTTTACTAGACATAATTTAGGAATGCTGACCCTGTCTTATAATATAAACAGAATGCAGGACGTTGAGATGTAATCATTGAAAATATTTTATCTATATTGGAAGGTGTTGGTGTCAATGAACTAGGGTGATCTATATTCATAGAAGGCATGTGTTTAATTCGGATGTCGTTTTTAAATCTGTTTATTTGAAATGGAGACGATTTTTTAAGTCTTGGAAAATTCGTTTTGAATTTTAGTGTGTTAATAACATTAGTGGGCTTTATTTGTATGTAAAATAATAAGTATGGAAAAGGTATACATATTTATAATCAAACATATTTATAGATTTACGAATTTATCCAAAATTTCTTGCCGAATATGTTCAAATTTACTCTAAAATTATATGGTTTTTCCTAATTTCTAAAAATCGTAACCTATCGATTTATTCGGTTATAAAAATCATCGACTTTCTTAATTTCTCGAACTTCCCTACCCGAATATTGTTAATGTTATTTTTTTCTTGCATTTTTCGCTATTCATATTGTCGTTTGGAATAAAATTGACTTTTTCAATTTTATTCAATCGGAATTATTTAATTTATATGTTTTCCATCCCAAGTATTGTATCTAATAATTAAAACTGATTTCAAAATTTTTAATGACTCATCTTTCTTAGCTAATTTATGGAATTCCATTTAAATTAAAAGGATGAACGATGTTAAGTTATTTTCAAATTGAAGCTTTAAGGGTCCAGTATAAGACCGCGTATTCACCGCCGTTAGGAATTTTAGGCCTCAAACTTAAAACCACGGACCACCGCGATCCGGCAGCAGGATTGGGGAAATGTGGATAATGTAGACCACGGCGGATTAAAAAAAATGTTCAGCGTATTGATGCAATACGAAACAAAAAACATTTGCTCTATATTTTTTTCGTTTATTCGCTGTATAAAAATAAATAAATAGAAGCTTGACAGACTTAACTTAGCATCTGTTGGTAATAGGATAGGGTAACTGATGAGAATATGTTTTTTTCAATTTATATATAATATATTAATTATTGTCAGTAGCCATACAAAGTGCCTCCCTTTTACAAAAGATTTGTTTTGTTACTATTTACATATTTATTTCTTCACAGCATAATCTTTTTTTTTAGTTTCGGAAATATTATAGAAATGGGTAACGTGGACCAACTGCTCAGAAATACTTATAAGCACAGCTTTTTGATACACGGAATTATTTTCATGGATTTTGAATCAAGGAATCCGTTTTTCGATTGTCCACTAGGGGATTCAAGGTGGTTGAAATGAATTGGATGCTTTTTTATATGGCTATTCTATTAGTGGCTTTGGTTTTTATTAATGGTTAAGTAATTCTACTATTACATTTGAATTGGGAACCAAGATGGAGGATGTGAATTAGATCCCGTTTATTAATCGGGAATAAGAATTATTTGTCTTTTGATAATTTTTGGGATTTAGAAACGCCCTTCAATATTGTATACTAAACAGCAGTAAAAATATAACATAGGTAGATAACGATGATTTAAAACCCACTCCAGACGCACACAATAAGCTTGAATACAATTCACTAAGTCAATGAAGGCAATAAGAAAAACTGATATTTTGCCGGTGAATAATACCTATAACAGGGAGTATTTTCACAAAAGTCTCCTATCTTCCCCTTGCCCCTCCCCCAAGCAAAGTAGACCAAATATTCTATAATTTGAAATCAAATACGTTTCTAACGACTTAATAATGTCCGAGATACAGCGGTTCTAAATTATTCAAATTTTTTTGTAAGTTGTTATTTTTCGCTATTTTTTAGTGTTTTGGTCAATTTTGACAGTGAAGGAGTAATTTTTCGGTAAAGGTTAATCTATTGTTTTTAAAGTAGACTAAAGATGGTACAATTTGAAAACAAATTGGTCTCCAAGGACCTAATATCGTCCGAAATACAGGTGTTCTAAATAAAGAAAAACATTCTATGTTATGATAACATAGAATATTTTTCTTCATTTCAAATTGTAGAATCTTTAGCCTACTTTAAAAAATATTAATTAACCTTCACCGAAAAATTACCCCTTCACTGTCAAAATTGGTTAAACACTAAAAAAAATAGCGAGAAATAAAAAAAACAAACTTCGCTATTTTTTTAAAAATTATTAATTAAGGGGTAATTTTTCGGTGAAGGTTATTAATATTTTTTAAAGTAGGATAAAGATTCTACAATTTGAAATGAAGAAAAACATTCTTTGTTATCATTCTTCGCATTTGATTTCAGTTCACTTCAACACTTTAATTCCGATTTTGAACCAAATCGGTAGAGAACTCAAAATTAAAAATGACCATCGAAATTACTCAGGTTGACATTAAATTTGACTTCAGCACCCCCCTAACATGACTTACGCCGCTTTCTAACCAAATCGGTGTGAATATCTAGAAATTCAAAATAGCCGCTAAAACTATGGATTTTGATAGGCACAGATCGGTAATACTTATATATGCAGTCAGGGGCGTCAAGATTGTAAATTATATGGGCACAAAAATGTTAAGATTTTAAAAATAATTCGTTCATTCATTAGTTTTGCTGTTGACCACCTGCAAAGATCTAATCTTGTAGATCTGTACCACGTCCGTCAGTTTTTTTCCAGTGCGCAGGTATTTTATATTGCGCCGTATAATAAATTAATCACTTTTTGGACCATCTTAAAGAACGTTGCAAAGAAATATGATTATAACAAAAAAAAATCGAAAATACGTAATTCCTACATTCCGGTGGCAGTTTAACACCTCTCTTCCCAACTATTCGTCATAAAACAGACAGAAATATCGAATTTCAAATCGACGTCCGCTCGCTCTGAAGGACTTCTCACAACTGATTTACTCCAGCGAAATAAATCGTTTTATCAACAATCGCGCGGGCCAGAAATTGTCATACGTTTTTTGTATGACGGAACTGATTTTAAAAATTCCTGAACTTTGAGGGAATTACAGTGAAAATCTAGATTTACTGAATTATTTTTAATAAACGCTTTTGGTTCTTGGTCTTATTTACTCTGAGATTGTGGAAGGATTTTGATTAAATATGTTTGTAATGGGTGCAGTTAACATAACGGCGAATGCACTGTCGAGCATTTTCCTTAAAATTACTGTAGGTATTTCATATATAATATAAAAGGTTACAGTTTAAGAATTTACGTCACTGAAAACCTTAGACACTTTCGTAACTTTCTGTTAAGAATTTTCAGATAAATTATGTATTGTATTGCTTACGTTAGCATACTGCGAAGTGACGTTTAGCGCCTTATTTGAGTCTTCCCCCTTAATCCACAAAAATCGATATCCTAAATTGATCGTAAATTTGTTCGAGAATTTCGTTGGGAAGAGTGTATTTGTGCATTTGAACAGAGTGTTAAGACAAAATTTCGGCTCAACAGTTGCTCAGTAGAGTTGGGAAGAGCGGCCGTTAATCTCCATTTAGATGGTTATGGTGTTATGTTATCACGAAGGTGTTATTTTAATATCATACGATATAACAATAATTGTTCAGTGTTTTGATCGCGCGTTTTTTGCGATATGTCAATAATCATACTATCGTCATCATCCAAATCATACTAACATCCAAAATATCTACCCTAAGAATGTTTTCATTAAACATTTCAAAAGTTCAAAAAAACCGAAGAAACTTAATTTTCACCACACAAGAGCGAACCAAAATGATATTATGAATATTCCTAAATTTAAAACTGCTTTTTGACAAAGGAATTATAAATATCTCTCCACTAAGCTATATAATTCACTTCCATCGCCAATAAAAATAAAAACAGAAAGGACAAACGATTTTAAAAATCAAATCAAAACCTGGCTCAAAGAAGAGGAGTTATCCAGCATCTTGAAAAGAACTTCGTAGGAGCTTAAAAGAATCAGTTTTTAAATAAAACGTAGTTCGCCTCGGGACAGGAACCCCTAGTAAGGAGGACTAAGAAAAAACATTACAAATTGTCTTATTAGCTTTGTAAAATTTTATTAACTAAATGAAAAAATGTGTATTGTATTGAAACTAAATAGAAAAGATATTTGCATGTGTAATTAGTTACAAATGTGGCGGTCTGCAAAAAGATTCGGATTGTTGGTATGGCAATTACTACTAAAATTTGCTCACTAGTGCAAGCAATTCTATTATACGGGTTATTTAAAATGATGGACTCAATTTCGCAAGTACCATCCTAACACACGCGGTCGGCCCGGGCGTTTTCCTTTACAGGGACATCTAGTTGGAGGTTCAATGTTAAAATGGAGACGAAAGGTATGCTGCACTACAGTTGCCGAATCAGTTTTACAGAACTTACGAAGACGGAAAACCTTGTACTGCATAGTAGCCATTTTACTCACAACTCACGCGAAATTGCTGCTAGGCGGCGCGAGCTTTCTAGCGGTCGTTTGCGCAACTGTGGGATTCTAAACTTTCGGACCTCCTCTTTCAATTGCTATATAGATCATTTACATATAACGTATAATTCAGAATATATAGCAGAACGAATTTGAGTCCATCATTTTGAAAAACCCTGTATATTTCAAATATTTAGTTAGATACCTACTGGTACTAATAGGCTAGATACGAATAAGTTTGCAATTCTATGAATATTTTGAAATTGATTTAAAAATTAAGATTCATTTTCTTATTTGATGGGTTGCAAAGCGATTCTTGACAGGCATTAAGCCCCATTCTCATAATAATCAAAAGTTCGGCTCTGAAGCTTCTTCACGTGGGAGTTTGCGTTCGGTCATTCACACCGAATGGTGGGCGACTTTTTGCTACAATCACGTCGCTAGCTGTCAGTTATAGACTAGACAATTCATCGTCTACTAAGACCGCATCCAGACGGGATTTAAAGAATGTTTCTAGCCATAGAAGCCACAGAAAGTGGTCTCCAGGAAAGACATGAATTCCATAGTCTGAGCATCCTCTATCACGATCAGCTCTATCAATAGGGGATACATTACGGAGCCCGGAGTGCACCAACTGGTTATCAGAAGTGCCTATAGAAATTAGAAAGTTAAAAATACGTTAAATCTATTACATCACATTAAAAACTTCCTTAGAAAACTTCATGTTTTTGTGCACTAATAAAAATATATGTTATTTTAAAAATACTTAAATACTTAATGTGTGAAAAAGGTGTTGAAGCACACCCTTGATACTTAATCTTATCGTTCTAAGCGACAATTATTTTATTTGAGAGTGATTTTTTAGATAATAATAATAATAATTGGATGATTTGTATAGCGCCGTTTTTGTGAAAAATCACCTCAAGGGCGCTGTACAAATATTTCTTAACTAATTATGAACAAACAGATACAGAAAAACATACTTACCTCGCAGGTCGCTTCAGATGAACACAGTTTTATCAGAAAATTTATTTATAGAGATGATAGTTATACACAGTTATTTGTTGCTCCTTTTCTATTGATGTTACATTTATTAGAAGATTGGTGGCACAAGAAGAGTTGGTATTTATATTAATATATTGAAAATATTCATAAAATGAATTTTAGGACTCAAAAATATCTATAAAATTACCTTAAAAAGCGTAAGAAGATTTTAATAAATATTAACTTTTTTTTATTTTACACTTCGGTTATTTACGGTGTTGCAGGCTGTGGACGCATTTGCGCACCGATGCGTGATTTTTTTTATTTTTTTTTTTATTTAATGACTTTAGGTAACTACTAACCGGCTAGCCTAGCTAAGCAATTTACAGGTGAATTTCTTCAATTTATGGATACGATTGTCTGAAAAGATACGTTGCGAAAACAGCTAAACTCTGTTAGCTACTGTTACCCGTGGATTCATGTTTTATATAGTCCCGTTTCGTTAATGTGTTGGACAGGTCAGTGTATATTTTAATTTAGAATTCATTAAATTTATTGACGTTGTTATCTTAAAAGTTTTTACCTTAAAATCAGGTTTTAATTTATCACGTGTGTTATATTATGTGTGTTTCATTGGAACGTTTTCCGGTTACACAAAAAGTCGATAAGTTTTTGTATAATTAAAAAATTCCGCGGTCTTTTAACATTAGTTGTATAGATTTGTCGTAATACATTTAATTACAGAAGGATCAAATTTATTTACCTAACGACGGGTCCATACGGAGCCAGTATTTAGTAGAGTAGCTAGTTGTAACTATTTTTTTAGTAGAATTTGTAGGAACTGGGTACGTATGGACGAAACACCTTAGTAGTAAGTAGAATTGGATTCTATTTTTACGGGTGAGTAGGCCCCACTACCGCCGGCGCGTGTACCCTTGTAGTGTAGGTGGGGGCAGCTGATGTCCACTAGCAGCGTTTGGACACTCACTATCTACTATCACATTCGAGTTCACGAGTACCTACGCTGTAATCAACGAGTCGGCAAAATCGTGCGAGTGGCGCGCGCATCCTTGTAGTAGGTGGGGGCATCAATTGCACTAAAACGCACGTTTGGACAATACTAGTAGGACAGTGCTTTAGTTACCACTAGCTGCTCTACTAAATACTAGCTCCGTCTGGATGCGCCATGAGTAATAAAAAATAGATACAGACTCATTCGAGGACATTTTGATAGCAATGTAATATGTTTATATGTTATAAAAATAAATAAAAAATTATTCTTAAGGGTCCAGTATAAGACCGCGTATTCACCGCCGTTAGGAATTTTAGGCCTCAAACTTAAAACCACGGACCACCGCGATCCGGCAGCAGGATTGGGGAAATGTGGATAATGTAGACCACGGCGGATTAAAAAAATGTTCAGCGTATTGATGCAATACGAAACAAAAAACATTTGCTCTATATTTTTTTCGTTTATTCGCTGTATAAAAATAAATAAATAGAAGCTTGACAGACTTAACTTAGCATCTGTTGGTAATAGGATAGGGTAACTGATGAGTATATGTTTTTTTCAATTTATATATAATATATTAATTATTGTCAGTAGCCATACAAAGTGCCTCCCTTTTACAAAAGATTTGTTTTGTTACTATTTACATATTTATTTCTTCACAGCATAATCTTTTTTTTTAGTTTCGGAAATATTATAGAAATGGGTAACGTGGACCAACTGCTCAGAAATACTTATAAGCACAGCTTTTTGATACACGGAATTATTTTCATGGATTTTGAATCAAGGAATCCGTTTTTCGATTGTCCACTAGGGGATTCAAGGTGGTTGAAATGAATTGGATGCTTTTTTATATGGCTATTCTATTAGTGGCTTTAGTTTTTATTAATGGTTAAGTAATTCTACTATTACATTTGAATTGGGAACCAAGATGGAGGATGTGAATTAGATCCGTTTTATTAATCGGGAATAAGAATTATTTGTCTTTTGATAATTTTTGGGATTTAGAAACGCCCTTCAATATTGTATACTAAACAGCAGTAAAAATATAACATAGGTAGATAACGATGATTTAAAACCCACTCCAGACGCACACAATAAGCTTGAATACAATTCACTAAGTCAATGAAGGCAATAAGAAAAACTGATATTTTGCCGGTGAATAATACCTATAACAGGGAGTATTTTCACAAAAGTCTCCTATCTTCCCCTTGCCCCTCCCCCAAGCAAAGTAGACCAAATATTCTATAATTTGAAATCAAATACGTTTCTAACGACTTAATAATGTCCGAGATACAGCGGTTCTAAATTATTCAAATTTTTTGTAAGTTGTTATTTTTCGCTATTTTTTTAGTGTTTTGGTCAATTTTGACAGTGAAGGAGTAATTTTTCGGTAAAGGTTAATCTATTGCTTTTGAAGTAGACTAAAGATGGTACAATTTGAAAACAAATTGGTCTCCAAGGACCTAATATCGTTCGAAATACAGGTGTTCTAAATAAAGAAAAACATTCTATGTTATTATGATAACATAGAATATTTTTCTTCATTTCAAATTGTAGAATCTTTAGCCTACTTTAAAAATATTAATTAACCTTCACCGAAAAATTACCCCTTCACTGTCAAAATTGGTTAAACACTAAAAAAAATAGCGAGAAATAAAAAAAAAAACAAACTTCGCTATTTTTAAAAAAATTATTAATTAAGGGGTAATTATTCGGTGAAGGTTAATTAATATTTTTTAAAGTAGGATAAAGATTCTACAATTTGAAATGAAGAAAAACATTCTTTGTTATCATTCTTCGCATTTGATTTCAGTTCACTTCCAAACACTTTAATTCCGATTTTGAACCAAATCGGTAGAAAACTCAAAATTAAAAATGACCATCGAAATTACTCAGGTTGACATTAAATTTGACTTCAGCACCCCCCTAACATGACTTACGCCGCTTTCTAACCAAATCGGTGCGAATATCTAGAAATTCAAAATAGCCGCTAAAACTATGGATTTTGATAGGCACAGATCGGTAATACTTATATATGCAGTCAGGGGCGTCAAGATTGTAAATTATATGGGCACAAAAAATGTTAAGATTTTAAAAATAATTCGTTCATTCATTAGTTTTGCTGTTGACCACCTGCAAAGATCTAATCTTGTAGATCTGTACCACGTCCGTCAGTTTTTTTCCAGTGCGCAGGTATTTTATATTGCGCCGTATAATAAATTAATCACTTTTTGGACCATCTTAAAGAACGTTGCAAAGAAATGTGATTATAACAACAAAAAAATCGAAAATACGTAATTCCTACATTCCGGTGGCAGTTTAACACCTCTCTTCCCAGCTATTCGTCATAAAACAGACAGAAATATCGAATTTCAAATCGACGTCCGCTCGCTCTGAAGGACTTCTCACAACTGATTTACTCCAGCGAAATAAATCGTTTTATCAACAATCGCGCGGGCCAGAAATTGTCATACATTTTTTGTATGACGGAACTGAATTTAAAAATTCCTGAACTTTGAGGGAATTACAGTGAAAATCTAGATTTACTGAATTATTTTTAATAAACGCTTTTGGTTCTTGGTCTTATTTACTCTGAGATTGTGGAAGGATTTTGATTAAATATGTTTGTAATGGGTGCAGTTAACATAACGGCGAATGCACTGTCGAGCATTTTCCTTAAAATTACTGTAGGTATTTCATATATAATATAAAAGGTTACAGTTTAAGAATTTACGTCACTGAAAACCTTAGACACTTTCGTAACTTTCTGTTAAGAATTTGCAGATAAATTATGTGTTTTATTGCTTACGTTAGCATACTGCGAAGTGACGTTTAGCGCCTTATTTGAGTCTTCCCCCTTAATATTTTTAACTTGAGTCTAGTTTTTGAACGGTTAATTCGTGGTGGAATTCCATTGTACTAGAATTGAAATAAAAATACTTTTATACTTTGTTCCACTTATTTTTACTAAATAAGTGGAACAATTTTTATCATTTTTCTTGAAAAGAATACTGAGTTGAGACGTAATATTATGAAAAGAACTTCATTGTTTTTAAATCGAAAACCACTTTAGTTATGAAACAGAATTTTGTGAAACATCAAAATAGGGCTTTTTTTGTTTTAAACCCTTTTTTATTAGTAATTATTAATCACTTTTAAACACCTCGCTTTAATAACTTTTTGAGAACGTTAAATTAATTGAATTATTTTTAATTTTAAACCGAAAACATTTATTTAAACTTTAAATATTATTCATATTTTTCGCAGTCGCAGGATATTAATTACTTCCGGTAATGATAATGCACGATAACGACTGCTCCTTCCCTACCGACTTCTCCTATCACACCCGCAACTGTAACTGACCGCGACTACCCTAAAATCTCGTAAGCCCACCCTTAAATAATTAGATCAACATCAAAAGGTCATATTTGCCTATGATCTGTGCATTTCGATCTATTCTCTATCAAATCGTCAAACCATATCCGAGTTACACTCAATTTGAATACAAACTTGTATCTACTTAATAATATAAACAAATACATCTTTCTCAATTTGGAAGAGTGTTTCAGGCTAATAATTATTGTTTATAAAAATAATTGTTACCCTTTGCGCTATGCATAAAAATCTTGTCTTAAAAACTTTAGTTTATCAATTAATAAGAAAATAATACTTTAATTTTTTTTGTGGGCCGCTGGGTGCATATCACTGGTTTAAACGGTGAATATGGGGAGGTTGCAAGGTTGCTCGGTGCAACGATCCAGACAACCCTTGGCATCATCAATTTCCCATCCCTACATCACAATGGTTTTGAGGGAGAAACAGGATATCCTTTTAACCGATATTTCCAAAGTAATGTCAACACTCGTGTTTGAAAGCAGTATATTCTACTCTAATATCAATGTATTAACTCTAATACGCATAATTCGAAAATTAATTCTAGTTATCGTTTCAATATTTAATCATCATTTTTGCTTGGACACTGCCCGACCTTCTTTCAAGTGTACGAAATACACCTTTAGGGAAATTGTGAGCAAATATATTTATCAGTGAAATTGGACGTTTCCTTGTCTACTTTTCGAGAATCCCGAAAAATACATTAAAATAAATAGTCAAATAACATTATTACATAGAGTTGCCGTGATATCAAATGTGCGAATTTGAAGTTTCTTTGATACGATTGATGTTGAGAAATATTTGATATATTTTCTATGAATGCCCAAAACCGAAGACGTATTGTAGCTGTTATATTGAAGCTAAAATGTAGACATAATTTGTCTCGACGCCATTTATTGAGGGATTTTACCGTTACAAGCCTTCCTCATACTAATAAAGTTGGTTGTTTACAGGTGAAATATAATAAAAAATAGTAATTATTGAATGAAACACTAGTATATATTGATAAACTTGGCGGGTTTGCGATAAGCCGACGTAGCTCAACGGTACAGCATCTGACCGGCAATCAGAAGGGTGCAGGTTCGAGTCCCTTTTGAAATTTATTTATAGATTGGCATTTTCAATTCGCTTCTATTTCATGAATTTACATCGATCCTAATGATAACTTTATCTGCAACATATTTTTATATCGCACTTTCGATCGTAACGTTGGGTTTTTCTGGTCTAACATCTAAATAATCTATTAACGCATTTTAGAAGTGCAATTCTTAATTAACCTCAATTCTGTTGTAAATATATTACACTTCTTATCCTACCACACCTGTCAAAGTTGACGAAAATATCTTTTCCTAATGTGATTTTAATTTATTGCACTATTTCTTCAGTTCTAACTTCAATATTTTTCATATTTCTCGTAGTCCATTTCCATGTATCCACATAGGTAATTTTTCCCACGCAAATATACATATCTTCCAGTCTTGGATGAATTTAGCTTTATCAGATGATCCTGCCCGCTTTCCTTTAGTAACGAACTTAATTTCGTTCTTTCCCTCTACTATCATTACTCAATTGTTCATGGCATTCTTAAGTGATTTTTCATTACTTTTAATGTTTTCCAAATTTCCTTTTCGCTAATGTTAATTGCGATTTACCTATTTCATTACTGTAAAAGGGGTGTAATATTGAGTCTATCTTGGCCACGTCCCATCTCTCATTCCTCTCTACCTTAAAAACGATTTAGTTTATTTATTTATTTATGAAGGGTAATTATCGTTAAAACTATAAGAAACTCCATTAATCACAAGTTAATTTTAAAACCAATTTTTATGTATTTTCTCAATATAAACATTTTATCTTCTTGTGTTAAATTTAATTACCTTTTATTGCCCTTAATTCGAAAATCCCATGATTCGTTCATCGGCAATGTAAATACAAGCTGGAACTTATGTAAATAAAACTCAAAGCAGATATTGACAAATTCAAAAACAAGATAAAAAGTCTAATTACTCCCAATCTAATAAGTTATTTTTCTTAAAATTGTTAATGAATTCTTTTAGTTTAATTTCAATAACCGATTGGTATGTTGTTTTCGTTTATCTCAATTTACACCCTATATCACCTATAAACACTTCAGTTTCATTCTATTGCGAATCTGTACGTTTGTAGAAAAAATACTCTCCAACTATGCATTTGTTCCGCCTAATTAACAATTAGTTTTGCCGAAATTTCACTACTCTACAAACCCTATCTTCATTTCTTTCGTCTGTTGAAACTATTAATTTTCCTAGTATTTTCTCAAATCTTACGTTTTTTCGCATGGAGTTTTGACGCATTTTGTGTCCATAATTCTACTTATACCTACAGTTTTCTGTTCAAAACCTAACAGCATTTTCTAGTCTTTTTTTGTAGCCTAGATTTTTCTGCCTCTTCTTTCTCTCCACTCTCATTCCCCACCGAACGCCGACATCTAAATTTTTGGCCTCGAGACATTTAGATTATAGGTTGGTGACCCTATCCTCATCGTGAGACTCATTTGGTAATATTTTTTTTTTTTTTTTACATGAATACCGCACAAGAGTCCCAACTGCTCCCAACCGTCTGGAGCCAGTTAGACTATGGCATTCCCAATTGGGGAATGTTGTGAGGCTGAAGGTATTGGGGAGGGGAAGGAGAAGGGGAAGAGGAAGGTGGGGAAATACCTGGCTATTCAGATCTGGTCACCAAACACGGATAAAAGCCATTTCAAGCAACGTTTCAATTCTGAATGGTGGTCTTTCACCAGGGCGATACTGAGAGTATCTTCCACTCTAATAATAATAATAGATTCTAATATTTCTATTTTTGAAACTGATGGAACATGGTGGAATTCCATTATAATATAATAAAACGCATATATAACTTATTTCCAGTTTTATTTTATTTCACCGTGACCGGTTTCAGCTTGTTAAATTTCCTAGTAACTCCCCAGTAACTCTCCAGTAATCTCCCAGTAACTCCCTAGTAATTTCAGTCTGAAGATGGCTTTAACAAGCTGAAACCGGTCACGGTGAAATAAAATAAAAGTGGAAATAAGTTTTATATGTGTTTTATTATATCATTATAATAGATTCCTTTGTCCTGTCAAGACCATTTGTGTTTACATAAGGCAAGTTCAGCTCATCGGCTGGCTCGTCCACCGAACTGGTCCAATCAAATATATGGATCCTCCTATTATAGACAGTATTAAATCCTACCATCTAGTGAGCTTTCTGTGAAACGTGTCTTCGAATGAATCCACTCTAATTTGAAGTTTTCTGTAATTCAAAATTCTATAAATCGGTAGATGTCACTAGGTTTCGGTTTTCTAGTATGAAAGTTATGTATATAAAAAAAAATATTTTCCAGGGTTAAAGGTAGGAAAATGATGAGGTTAAGACCCATTACATCCTCATACTAATATACCGCATTCAAGGCGGCAGTGCATAGTGAACTTTTTTAACAAGTGTTAAATTAAATTGTTTACTTTTTTATCACTTTTATTATGCACCAATTAAATATTATCTTTTCATTCTTTCGAAATATTTATATATATTTATATATCAGTCACACTTATCTAATGCACTGTTTATG
Organism: Halesus radiatus; assembly: GCA_022606495.2. Lineage (NCBI taxonomy): Eukaryota > Metazoa > Arthropoda > Insecta > Trichoptera > Limnephilidae > Halesus > Halesus radiatus. The sequence goes on along the minus strand of JAHDVE020002518.1, from coordinate 34,364 downwards.
AGTATGTTGTATAATTTTGTAAATGTCTATGTAAAATCCTTTAAGGGATGTAAATAAATAAAAAGTTCAAACGTTTAAGACGTTATCACTAACACCTGGTAGGAGTAGGAGTAGGTAAATAAAAATAGCCAATCAGTCGTTAGGTTACGGTTGTTCAAACAGATATCGCATGGTATATTAATGCCCACAGTGGGGGGGTATGATTTTTAGTATAAACAATCGGTTACACAAACCTGTATATTTACTGCAGGTAGGCAAATAAAAATAAAATATTATATTTTTTACTTAGATTGTCATAACACCCTAAAGTTTTGTGGCAATACCCTGAAACACGACTATAGGTAGTAAATGAAATAACCAAAAAATTAACAAAAATATTTAAGTTACAGAGAAATTTTTGAGGATACCCTAATGGAAGTAAAGAATATCCACTACCAACTATGTTTACTTCTGCAAAGGATGAATTCCTTGTACTCCATCCCGATTCTCTTCACTCTTGGGATTTCGTACTGCACCATATTCACCCATTTGTAGGTTTTCTATTTTTAATTCGTTGATATTTGTATTTTATGAAATACGTACCTACATGACCGGTCAGTGGCTGAGTTGGCATCGCGTTTCGGTCTCACCCAGGCGTCGTGAGTTCAATTCCTTGGCTGGCTAAGTCCTCCATTACGACACAAGCAACATCTTCCGCTTACTGTGATGGTAGTAGGAGATTTTCAAATATTGTCAGGTTATTCATAACCAGGGAATATATGTCTTTCCTTTTAAAAAAAATTTAAATTAAACGAAAAAAAAATTGTCTTAATGTTTTATAACATTCTTTAACATAACAGTATGATCACTACACAATATTACTTTATCAAAAACAAGTGAACACCTCGGTACAGGTTCTATTACTGAGGTGTTCACAATACACTATAATATATTCATACTATTTCATAGTATCGAAAAATTTATAATGACTGTTTCAATCACCTATGATTTTGCAGTTTTTGAACTTCTGATCTCTACATTTGTTTTTTTGTCTAGAATATTTTAATGATACGCCTTCAGATCCACATTTCAAAAGCTTCCATATTCCGTAACGATGCCTGATTTGATGACCAGTTTTATATTGTATATCATACAAAAGAATTGTTATCTTTATGCTAACACTGCATAAAATTCCCAACTGCCCGAAGTCAGTGGGACTATGGCGTCCCCTATAAATTTAGGGTATGTTTTGAGGCTGCACAGAGTTAGGAGGGAAAGGAAATGGGACAAAATAAGGTTGGGTAATATCTACCTACCCAAATCCGGTTACCAAACACAATTAATGCCATTTCAAGCAAAAAATCGATTCTGAATGTTGCGTCTTTCACCAAGGCTATACTGAGAGTATCCACCACCCTGGAATCATATCAAAGAACAATTACGTCCAGAAATATAGTCTTAAAACACGTTTTTAGAGAAGTCTCCATCGTGATGAAGGCGCTATTAGCCATCTCAAAGCAAACCTTTTCTTTTTGAGATTTTTCCATTTGTCGTTAACTCCAGTTGTAGTATTTATCTTCGTCACAGCACTGGTACGGAAGATAGAAGCTAATGATTTCTGCCAATCTATATTTTTCAGGTAGTACTGTTTACTCGTTAAGGTCAAACACCGAGCCACCCAAGAATAATTAATGATTTTTACAATTTCCAATCGCAGGTTTTACTGGTTTACTGAAATCAGAGAGAAGGGCCTAGTTGGTTTCACCATTCTATCCACACTTTACACTGTAATGGTCACGGTTCTCATGATTGTATGCATCGTTGGTCTGGCCTTTATATGTGATGCTTGCACCGCAGAAGTAAATATTACTTTAAACGTTTTGCTTCTTCTTGAATGATTTCATGATGTATCCCATTTCAATTTGATTAATTATTGACTTCAATGTTTATTGCGTACTTTTCAGGCAAAGCGATCGGCGTTAATTCTATTTAGAATCAACAACTACTCCAATATGACAAATGTGGTAAGTTCATCAACACTGTGTCGTGTTTCATTAATTCACAAAGTAACTGTAATGATTCGGTTGAATCTTCTTCCAGTTAAAGAAAACTTGCTTTGAAGTAAGTATTGGACAAAATATTTTCATTTACTTCTGGTGCCTTCTCCTGTCGGAGGTTGGCTGCCAGTAGCGTCCATTATTTTTTCAAGTTCAGGTGTGATTTGTGCATTGAATATTAAAAAATGGCCATGATATTTATCTCACTGAAATGTATAAATTTGTCATATAAAAACACTTTATCATTGTAGAAAGATTATCTTAAAAAATACATTTCATAAAAATTTCTTCTAGTTTCTAACTACTTCTTTTTCTTGGGGTACGCACAGCTTTTTAACTTTTATGAACTGCACGCCACTGTTGGCTACCATCAGGTTAACCCTCATTTTGTAGCAGAGGCGTTTTTTTTCCAATGACCGATTGTGCAGTGAATTCTCCTTAAAAATATGAGAAAATATAACTAACTTTTATTTTAATATATTACAAACAGCGCACCTTTAAAATTCCACGAAAACAAATACTAGGGTCAAAAATCAATCCGATATTCCCAGAGATGCTGTGCTGAGTGGATTCAGCATAAATAGGCTCACGATCCCAAGCAAATACTTTATAAAAAAAGGACGCAATCCCCCTGACAGTGAAATTAAATAACAGTTTATATTGCATGCTTTTCTTCACGTATTTAAAAATCAATAGTTATTTTTAGATAAAACGTATAATTTATAGGTTTAAAAAGTTTCGATAAAAGCCGTTTAACTTTATTTGAATTATTTGACTGCTGCTGTATTCGACGATTCGTCGAAGGACAACAAGCAGATTTTGATGAAATGTAATATTATCTTCTCTTCAATTTCTGATTAAACCCTCATATAAAAATACCACGAACCGCCACTGGTCTGCAGGCTGTAGCCCGGAACAACTCCGCAGAATAGCACTGGTACAGATGAGATTTGAAAATGGCATAATTATTTTAAAATACCATTAGACCTAGAAAATCTATACAAATTTACAAATATTCCCCACAGATCAGGCTTTTCACTCTACAAATAATGGAGCTGCCCAGAGACCTCACCGCTGCTGGATTTTTCAAACTCGATAAGCGGCTTTTGTCAAAGGTACATAAACATATTTGTTTAATTCTAACTGAAGGGTGCATTTATCTACTAAAGCCAGGGACCATTGGCACTGTCAATTGATAAAACCTTAAATCGATACGATATTGACAAAATTCGTCATCTATGGTTACTAGGCGGCGTTAGGCGATATGTGTGAGCACGGTCAACAATTGAATTATTAGAGAAAAGCCCGCCTAATGTAGCGTCAATATACTCGTACGTAACTTTTTGAATAACGTCGATCGTGAAGCAAAATTATTGGCTTATTAGTTAGTGAACGGAGGCAGATTAACGAAAGTCGTTCAATCGAAAGACATCTTATACGCGATCAATTGACTCCGTTCGAGATTGAAAAAAACGGAATTCAGACAGTTGTTCGGAATATCACAAGTTATGGCTAAAGACCTCATTGAACAATTGACTCCCATTTATTATAATATATTATAATGAATGTATTTAATATTCTTACGATGTCTTAGTAAACATTCATTCAATATTTTTACTTTATTCGTATGTAAGTTTAACGTTTAGAAATGACGATCGAACAGCGGTTGTTATATCGTAGGATGATTTCTCATTCCTTTCATGGTCAATATCGGCTTGGCTATCGACACGTCTAACGAGTGCAACCCTGCATGGGAAATCGATATATCATCGTCGTTAGTTAAGCCTATCGATCCGACATTGTCAATTTATTAATTTGACATTGCTAGTGTCCCAACAGATATGTATGGTCACAAGAATTTATCTTCTCCAAACAAAAAAAAACGTTTTTTTTTAATTTAAGGAGAAAATACAGATACAGAATGTAATATTAAAACAATATACAATAACTGGAGAACTCGCCTTAATCCTTGCTATTTATCACTGATAATATACTTGTTGTATCGAACGTGTCTACAAAGTGGATTAATTTAAGCAGATAAACATATTTCTTTGTAGCCAAATATAAATCATTGCACCACAAATGCAATACCGAGCCGACATTGAGCAATACGTGCAATACCAGCATATAATGTTCGGCCACGCCGCGCGCACTATAAATAGCGTACCTACAGTGGTATGTGATCTATTTTCACTTCAACCGCAGAACGTCTAGCATCTCCTCCCTTGGATACCTTGACCTGTCGCTGTCAGAGAAGAATAGTATTCTACAGCCAGCAATTACTAACGTCACAACCGGCACCTCAGCGACCGACCATACTGACTGGTGCCATAATTCAAGTATGATCGGAGCGACAATATCCCCATTGGGAAACTGCCAAACGTCTTTCTCTAGGGGATTCGCAAATCACAATAGTCGAGCGTCCCTGTGTGCCAGTATCTAAATACATACACTATTCATATACATCTTGCATTTCCCCTACACGTCCCGTACACATGTTTTAGTCATGTCTCGGGTCCATTATACTACCGTGGTAAGTATATTCATATTTGGATGGGGAAATTGTCAAAGAAATGTTGACTAGGGCATTGCTTCTAATTCTAGAATATTAGTATCGCAAGGTAACTTTATTGAATCATTGAAGAAGATAACATTAACCAATCCTAAATGAAACCGAAAAAACCACAGAAAAAAAGGTATCAGTCGCATCTGGGAATCGAACCTTGGATCTCAGTCTTACAGGACAACCGCTCTACCAACAGAGCTACTGAGACCATTTCACTGCAACTTAAAGACTTGTCATTTATTATGTATTGCTTGATTGCTATTTATTTATTTGTACGAAACGAACGGCTTTTATTACAAATATACAAAGGAATTTTAACAAAAGGTAAGCCAACAAAGTTTCTTATGCTAACAGTGGTTAAATACAGATATTTTATTCATGAGGTTAACAAGATAAAGAACAAACAAAATAAGAAGGAAGGGGGAGAGAAAGAGGAAGATGGGATTATTGATGGGAGTAAGAGGAATCAGATTGACTTCAATATTTCTAAATGTTTCATTCTTTTTTTCACAAGGGCGTGTCATAATTGGTTTTACCGGTATAATATGAACGCCCGAAGTTTAAGACGTGTATCCACTATGGAGGATCTTGGTATCGTGTTTGATAGTAGACTGACATTTCATGCTCATATTGAAGGTGTAGTACTTCATTAAGAATGCTGGGTTTCGTCCTACGTACTGCAAGGAATTTTATAAACACTCGGGATTTCATAATATTATATAACTCATTAGTAAGGAGTAGGCTTGAGAGTGGGTCGGTGGTTTGGCGCCCACATCGGGTGAAGAATTCCCTCATGTTGGAGAGTGTTCAGAAGAAATTTTTGAGATTTCTCTACCGAGTATGGGTACTACCCGTGGCTCTATGACTTATTCAATAATATTTTTAAAAATGCCTTAAACGGTAAATTTCGTAAAAAATTTAAAAGGAATATCGAATTGAATTGATTTGAATTAATTTAAGGATCGGGACAGGAGATTCTCTCGATACATTTTATACTCGTGCATCAATTTGTGGTCGTACGTATTATTTCGGTTCGATATTTTGAAAGGGTGAAGAATGTCGACACTGTAAAATTATGTTGGAGAATATTTCCTAAGATTGGTCCTGTATGCGAGCAAATGAAAAAAAATGGTTGGTCGGGTTGATCTATTGGTATCTTTATAATGATTACAAAGTTCTACCCGAATATAATTGCAATCTAGATTGTGTCACAGATATACCTTTACGATTCTAATTCATTTGGGACATCTATTGGCTTTTTAAAAGTTTAGAGAGAATATTTAATTTATTTTAATAACTCATGAAGCTTTTCTTAATAACGTATTGAAGAAAACTTATAAAATAACTTATTCATCTTAAAGGTAGCAGCCAATAATATGGGATTTAATGGAGGATAATATTGACAAATCTTGAAGTTGAGGTATGATATCGATGAAGATGGCGTAAAGTGAACTAGTCTCATTAGCTCAGATGGTAGAGCGGTTGTCCCACATGCGACTGATACCTTTTTATTTTATGTGTTTTTTTCGGTTTCGTGTTTCAATTAGGATTGGTTAATATTATCTTCTTCAATGATTAAATATTAAAATGAGGTTTATGTTCTTCAGTAAGTTATTCAATAAAATTGAGTAACGTTATTAATTTCAAATAAAAACTTTTTCAGATGTTCGGATCTACTGTCACATTTTTAGTCATTTTGATTCAGTTTGATCTTGCAGCTGCGACATAGGTCCGACATTGATTTCCTAGGAGGTACTCACACATGCAGGACACCGGTGTTTGTGAATTGTGAACATCATTTATCTGCTTTTAATAAAATGTTTTCATGTATGCATTTTTTCTAAAAACTTTTCTCAATTAAATACACTATTGCACTTTATAGCTGTTTTTGTTAAGGCCTAATTCCTGAAGACTAGAATAAAATTTATGTAGTGAGAGGGAGGAGGTAAATGGCAATGGGGAAAAGCAAAGCATCGTATCGGCGAGTCCGAGCTGTGAATGAAATAAAGGTGGGTACCCTCTAGTGATGGAAAATCCAAATAATTGAGTTTTATATTTGTCCGGTATTAACTGAACATATTCGATGAATCGTCTTAAAATAAAATAAATTGAAAAGTTTGAACTTGAAACGCTAGATAATGATGAGAATCTTTTTATTTATCTAATATGCATTGCATTAATTGTTTTTGTGTTTTCGTAGAACTCGATTATTTTTTTTAGAAAATTAATGTACCACAAATTTAATGTTGTGATTAAGTACTAACAATATAACAAATTTAAATAAAACAAATAAGAAAAAAAAATCTCATTTTAAAGCGGGGAAAACACATTACGAATGTAAGTACCTTACATAATAGAGAATGGTAATTATTTTTTAACTAAATCGGTTTTGCCGGCAATAAATAATTTTAAACACCGTCCAAATTACATTTGGGTGGGAGTAAATAAAAGCATATAAGGAAGTGGTCACAATGTGGATTAACCACAGTTTAAAATGGCCTCGAACGCCGAAACAGCTGTCATAATGATACAAACTAAAATACTTTGCCGAACTTAAAAGTAAAATTATTTAATTTGATTTACATTAAATTTCATTTAAAAAAAATCTAATATATTATGATTTATCATTATGGAGAACAAAATTGGTGGTAAATACCACCATTCTAAATAAAAACATTTCATTTTGACGATTTTTCAATGGAATCGTGAACTAATCATGAAAGTATTTAAGAATTCAAAATATCAGTTAATTTGGTCCAATGTGTCAGAGAAAACGTTGTTTTAATATCTACCCCAAGGAGAAATCTCGCCACAAATTATGTGATTTTCGAAAGATACAAATCTTTTCGAAGAATTTCCGATGGAACTATGGGCAGACTATCAAAATAATGACATATCATAAAAACGAGTTATTTTGGACCCAAAAACATTTCATTTCATTCAAAGTACCATGTAAAAGTAATGACTTTACTAAATTATAAATCATATATAGATAATGCTACACGAAATGTCTTTGGACAAATCCCTTCCTGCATTGATAATATATGGTGCAACTCAAATAAGACTGACAAGAACATATCAATATTATGGAAAACCAGTATTACTGATCACTACACCTGTATATTTGCCCATAAAATAGTTAAAGAAATGCCAACTCTAAACGAATTAGTAGTAAAAAATATGAAAAAAAAATTAATCTTTAAATTAACACATGTGCAGTAAATTTTGAAACAACTCTCCAAAATCATGTAAATTTATCTACAACAGTAAGTGCTTCTCAACCAAAATCTAAACATAGATTAATAAAGCCATGGATAACCCATGGATTAGTAATATCAATGAGAAATAATAAAAGAAAAATAATAAAAATACCATCACCATTCTAGAAAATTCCCGAATTATCAAAAAATCGTTACTTTTTACAAGAAATACCGAAATAAACTTGCACTTTTGATTGGGCTGACAAAAGAAAAGTATTTTCGTGATAAAATAAAAGATGCTGGTCAAGACAGCAAAACATTCTGGAAAATCATCAATACAATAACAAACAAAACAAAAATTACCGAAAGATATTTCCTATCAGTGAATCACTTATCACCGAAAAAAACTCGCAATTTTGTGGAAATGTATTTAATGATTATTTTGCAAATGTCGGTAAAAATCTTACTCAAAATATTATCTTAGACAATAATCAAACAAACCAACCAGAACAAAATCCAATTTTGATGACGGTTTTCAGACATTTTCTTCAGTAACTAACAAAGATGTGGAAAATACTATACTAAGTTTAAGGGGATCAGCAAGCCCTTGGTATGACAACATTACTGTGACAACATTAAAAGACGTCCGGGAGCTAATCAGCAAACCATTTGGTCATATAATAAACATAAGTCTAAAGAAGGGTATATTCCCGAACAACTACAAAACAATTATTGTCACCACGGTTTTTAAATCTGGTGACGAAGAAAATATTTCGAACTATCGTCCCATAGTCCTCACATCAAACATAACTAAGTTTTATGAAAAAATTGTGAAGAAACAACAACATAAAAGAGAAGGAGACAATGAGTCCAAACCAATTCGGATTTAGGGACAATCTCAGCACTCGGGATGCTATTGCTAAATTAACATCAACAATAATGCATAATTTAGATAATAGAGAAAAGTGTCTTGGTATCTTCATAGACATCCGCAAGGCTTTCGACAGCATATCACATTCCAAACTCATCTAAAAACTAAAGCAAATTGGAATAGACGGATTAGTGCTATCATGGTTCCAAAGCTATCTAAAAGAAAGATTGGATTATGTCAAAATTAATAATGCGTTAAGTAAACCCAAAACCGCATCTTTCAGTATACCACAAGGTACTGTCATAGGTCCAATTCTTTTTATTATATATGTAAATAAAGTGTTCCACCTCCTCATGTTAAACTTCAAATACAAATCTTAATATACTCAAAACATGGTTTGACCAAAATTGTCTGTCACTAAATATGGACAAAAAATACTTCATCCCATTCTCTTTCAAAGAAAAAAACCTTGAAAACAATATTTGTATCAAAATTCATTCATCACAGTGTGCAAATAAAAAAGAATACGACGATGTCAAATGTTTACCCATCAACGGCAAAAATAGCATAAAGTATCTGGGTGTTTTAGTAAACTGTCAACTAAAATGGAAAGAACAAGTACAAAATACGGTAACCAGAATAAGAAAACTTATTTACATATTCGTTAGATTAAGAAACATCCTATCATCCAATATGATAAAAAAAATATATGCGCAATCCGTTTTACAATATGATATAATCAGTTGGGGGGGAACATTTAAAACTAACCTCTTACCTGTTGAAAAGATACATCCATTGATTTTGAAAGTCATCCTACGAAAACCATCGATATTTCCAACTACACAGCTGTTTAACTCTTTTAGAGTCCTCAGTTTAAATAAAATCTTCATAAAAGAACACATTGTTCCAGATTCACAAAGACCATTTCAATTTAAAAACTTCCACAAAAATAAGTAACCGACCAAGCTTTAGCAACTTAGAAATACCCAAATTTAAAACTAGTGTTTCTCAACTTCATTACACCTATCAAGGGATAAAAAATTTTAATGCACTCCCTTATAAAATCAAAATAGATAAAAATTATAATTCTTTCAAATCACAAATCAAACAATTATTAGTCCAACAGTAAATACAAGATTTAATTCCTTCTTCATTTTTATAAAACTTTTTTTTATATCTGGTATGCGCCTTATTGTTGCATTTCTAGTATGATCTACTTTTAGTAATCCATTTTGTACTAACGTGGTTAACTAAGTGGATGTATTTTATTTCGATTAATTTCATTTATTCAATAATGTCGCTAGATGGCGGTGCCCCAAACTCAAACACGTGAAATCTATCTCTATTGAGTAGGGCACTTTTTGTTAAATAAATTAACACTTTTTTGTAATTACCTATTATATCTGTACTATTAAATATTCTACATGTAGTTATAATAAATAAAAAAATGAAAATAAAAATTTAAAAAAAAATTAAACGACTCTGATGAAAATGAGTTAGTTTGGTCCCATAGCACCCTAGAAATCTTCTTGTGATTAACGAATAGAAACTAAAATTATTCCACAAATTTGAAGATTTTTTTTCAAAAACATGTAATTTTTTTACGAATTTTCAATGGAATCGTGAGCAGACCTTGGAAGGATATAAAAAATATAAAATATCTTAATTTTGTCGGATTGTATCAGGGAAATGGTGTTTATGTCTCTACACCAAGGGGAAATATCTCCATAAATTATGTGATGTTTTGACATATATCACTTTTCGGAGAACTTCCGATGGAATTATGGACAGAATATCAAAATAATGACAAATCATAAATACGATTTATTTTGTTCTCATTGGACCCACGAAATATTCTTGTGATTCCCGAACCCGAAGAAACATATTCCACAAATATGGAGATTTTTTCAAGAACATTTAATTTCTCCGATTTGTCGATGGAATCATGAACAGACTTTAAAAGTATTTAAAAATTCAAAATATCAGTTAATTTTGTCGGATTGTGTCAGAGAAATCGGTGTTTACATCTCTACCCAAAGGGGATATTTCTCCACAAATGATGTGATTTTTCGAAAATGTTTTCAAAAACATTAAATTTTGTTATAATTTTTCAATGGAATCGTGAGCAGACAATCGAAGCGTATAAAAATCCAAAATATCCGTTAATTTTGTCGGATGGTGTCAGAGAAATCGGTGTTTACATCTCTACCACAAGGTGGAATTTCTCCAAACATTTCTAAAACTTTTAATTTTTTTTTAATTTTTCAACGGAATCGTGAGCAGGCCTTAGAAGCTTATAAGAATCCAAAATATCCGTTAATTTTGTCGGATTATGTCACAGAAAATGGTGTTTATATCTCTACGCCAAGGGGAAATCTCTCCATAAATTATGTGATTTTTGACATATATCACTTTTCGGAGAACTTCCGATGGAATTATGGACAGAATATCAAAATAATGACAAATCATAAATACGATTTATTTTGTTCTCATTGGACCCACGAAATCTTCTTGGGATTCCCGAACCCGGAGTAAAAATAAACAAATTATAATTATTAATTACAAAAATAAAAAATCCACAAATATCGAGATTTTTTCAAGAACATTTAATTTCTCCGATTTTTAGATGGAATCGTGAACAGACTTTAAAAGTATTTAAAAATTCAAAATATCCATTAATTTTCACGGATTGTGTCGGAGAAATCGGTGTATACATCTCTACCCCAAGGGGAGCTTTCTCCACAGATGATGTGATTTTTCGAAAAATTATTCAAAAACATTTAATTTTTTAATAATTTTTAACGGAATCGTGAGCAGACCTTCGAAGCATATATCAATCCAAAATATCCGTTAATTATGTCGGATTGTGTTAGAGAAATCGGTGTTTACATATCTACCCCAAGGTAAAATTTCTCCACACATTTCAAAAACTTTTAATTTTTAATGGAAACGTGAGCAGACCTTAAAAGCATATAAAAAAACGAAATATCCGTTAAATTTGTCGGATTGTGTCAGAGAAATTGGTGTTTACAACTCTACTCCACGGTGAAATTTCTCCACACATTTCAAAAACTTTTATTTTTTTAAAGATTTTTCAATGGAATCGTCAGCAGACCTTAGAAGCATATAAAAAACCAAAATATCCGTTAATTTTGTCGGATTGTGTCAGAGAAAATGGTGTTTATATCTCTACACCAAGGGAAAACCTCTCCATAAATTATGTGATTTTATGACATATATCACTTTTCGGAGAATTTCCGATGGAATTACGGTCAAAATCTCATAACAATGACAAATCATATATACGATTTATTTTCTTCTCATTGGACCCAAGAAATATTCTTGTGATTCCCGAACCCAAATAAAAATATTCTACTCCAAGTAAACGGTTTTTATATCTCTCTAACCCGAGTGGAAATCTCTCCAACAAATTGTGTGGTTTTTGGACAAATATCACTTTTCGGAGAATTTTCCATGGAATTACGGTCAGATTATCAAAGTAATGACAAATCATAAAAATTACATAAGAGTTACTTTGGTCCCATAGAACCCGAGAAATCTTCTTGTGATACCCGAACCCAAATTAAAAATGGAGATTTTTAATTTGGGTTTGGTAAAAGTGGAGAGTCCACAAATATGGAGATTTTTTCAAAGAACGTTTAATTTCTACGATTTTTCAATGGAATCGTGACCTTGGGAGTATTTTTAAATCCAAAATATCCGTTAATTTTGGCAGATTGTGTCAGAGAAAACGGTTTGTATATCTCTACCCCAAGCGGAAATCTCTCCAACAAATTATGTGATTTTTTTGACATCTTTTCGTTGAATTTCCGATAGAATTATAGTCAGACTAGAAAAATGATGACAGATCCAAAAATATGAGTTATTTTGGTCCCATGGGTCCCGAGAAATCGTCTTGTGATTCCCGAACCCAATGTAAAAATAGTCCACAAATATGCAGATCTTTTTCAAAAATATTTACTTTCTACGATTTTTTGTCTGAATCGTGAATCTGTCGCTCGACGGCTCGTATCTCAAATATCTCGTATGTTAGGGCACTCATATCTCCATGTACCACTGTATATTAATCATAATGCTATGCACAAATAGATTAATGGACCCACGAGCCCATGAAACAATGTTTTTTTTATCCATGCCTAGTGTGAAATTTGCGAGTCTTAAAACATTTTTTCCCGAGCTTTGTAGTAGTGAGGAGCACAACACGGTAAATAAAACATGGACGTTATTACTGTCTGCATAAAGATTCGCAGAATTAACACACAATGCTGCATGTTGATGAATTTAGCATTTTTCATATTAAACGTGACTCTTCCAATTTTCAAAGCGTTAGATACGATCTCTCGGTGGAACAACGTCCACATGCGATGAGCCACATGCATAATGTTTAAAAATAATGCAGTATCGATAACGCAGCATTTTAAATATTATTTTTTTTCCTACAAGCAAACACATTGTGGATTGACATGATGAAATAAATTATAAGACACTTTGTTTGATTCCACTTTTATTTTTGGTACTTGTCCGGTATATTTTAAGATGATTCCGAAGAATCGAAACTAGTGGACTATACAAAAAAGTGGATTCAAACAAAGTGTCTTTTTTTATTTCCTTTTTTATAATAACTCTGCACAGGGATAGGAAGGAGTGAATCTGGGTCTTGAATAGACCCATGTTTTAAGAGGGAGGAAACTTCAGAAGGCAAATCATTCCACAGCCGAGTTTTTGAACTCAAAAACCAGTCGTAAAGGCGACCCGTTCTCATGGTGACAAACGTATGTTGGACGCGCGATTGGCGTGTTTCCCGACTGTCTACTGTGTACTAGTACCGATGGGATCAATAACCCTAGTTCCTCGAAGTATCTTCCATCGAAAAACTAACAGAACAAGGACAGCATCCCCACCTGAGGTCTGAACTCCAAAGATTGCGATCATTTAGTTAAAATAGGCTAATCTATCAAACGGACCGCCCATTTTTGATTACAATCGAGAGTTTTTTTGTCGTATGTAGGGGCTCCAGACCAGAGGTGGCTGCCAAATTCTATAGTGGGGAGCCCTTTCGATTTGTACAGGGTCAGCAGTTGTGTACTATTAGGACACTACTATTAAACAGAAGTGCTTCTTTATTGCCATTCGAACAGAAATATACATTTAAAAGTGGAGCCAGCTCTCCAGTTAATCATAAAATTTGTAAAGAGGTTAATAAAAAAAATTGGATTTGTTCACAGAAGTCCGATCTAGACTGATTTGAAACAAATTAAAAAAAACTGTAATTTCCATAAGACCTTTCGACTCCTAGGCCCCAGACAGGCCGATGAAATTGCTTGTCGCTGCAAGTGTTTCGGTACGGTCGATGGTTCGAATTCCGGCGTGCGCAAGTAAATTTTATTTATTTAAATTGTGTTATATCCACCGTCTTCAGAATTAATAGACTTGCCCTAAGTACATTTTCAACAGCTGGACGCAATGTCACGTGACACCCATTTTGGCACCAACTTAGTTCATTGCCGTCCACGTTTGTTTCGCGTGATTTTGACAGGGGTAATAAAATTATAAAAAAAGTCAAAGTAAATAATCAACTTAAACAGAATATTCGGTTTTTGTAAACAAGCCGACCCTTCTTTCTTAAATTAACTCGCCCTTACCTTACTTATTTTTGGTTTCTTCGCCTTGCGTATTGGGACATCTTTATGTATCATTTGCTCTGCACTTATATCACGTTTAATTTATATAAAATAATATATGGTATACTTACAGCACGTTCCAGAGTTCTAGATACTCTCAGTATCGCCCTGGAGAAGACCGCCATTCGGAATTGAAATGTTGCTTGAATTGGTTTTACCCGTATTTGGTGAACAGATTTGAGTAGCCAGGTACGTCCCAACCTTTCTCTTACCCATCTCCTTCCTTCCCATTACCCTTCAGCCTCACAACATGCCCCAATTGCGGATACCATGGTCTCACTGGCTCCGATTAGCAGGGAGCAGCTGGGACAGTTCATAGGAATAATGCAAATTTCGTTAAAACAACGCTGGTTACTTGTGATCTGTTTTTAATTATTAACCGTAAAAGAAATTATCATTTTCGTGTAGTGACGTTACGAGCTATGAACTTTATTTGTTCAAAATATTTCAGCATTCTCCTTAGAAAAATGCATTTAAATGATTTGTTTGGTTTCAAGTCAATTGGAAATTTTTGTTAATGTTTAAAAAAAAGTAATAATCTTACAATATTAATGTCATAGAGTCCTATGTTAATCGTCTTGTAGACGCTAATAGTAGAAATAGTAATTTCCCCTCATGCACAGAAGAGTCTGAAATTCAATTCGTACAACGATGAACATACCGTGTCCTTTTTACATGTGTTCAAAACTGTTCTGTTTTATCCGTGCGGGGGAGTGCAAAGTCAAAAATGCAGCAAAAATCCTCTGCAGCGGGTGTTAATCTGCTAGTAACTGTTATTATTCAATTTTAAAAACGGTTTATTTGTAAAAGAAGTTCTGCTAAGTAATTATTATTCCATCTTAATGACCTTTAGGAAAATTTTAACCAACAGTTCAATATATAACCCCTAAGTGGGAAAACATTACAGTCTAATGTAACCATTAAAATAACCGTCAATATATGCAGAAATTAATAAGGGCGTTGGAAATAAAAATTAAAACATTCCGAGTTTCATTATAAGTACCTACATAGAAATAATAAAAATAGATAATCTGTAAGTGGCTTCTCCACAGTTTGATAATTTCTTCGTAAATCGAAACAGCTGTCGTGCGTAATAATAATTACCTGACTTTTTTGTATAAAAAATGTTTTTTTTAATTGATTAATAATTGTTATTATCCAATTTATCAAATCTTTAAATAAAAACGAATTCTACAAATTAAACTTGAACACAATAAATTAATTGGAAATGCATACAAGAGGCTCATTGTCGTGGCCCAAGCGCAATACTTGCTGGCATCTGCTGTGTCATTTGAACATTCGGGGTCATGATCAAAAGAGTACCAAAACATAACCAGTGTCGGATCTGAAAAAAAGTGATCGCCATTCAAGATCTGCCCGAAGGTAGTGGGACAATGACTTTACCAATTATTTTTTTTTGCTGAAGGAAGTGGGAAGGAGTGGAGGAGGGGCGGAGAAAGGTTGGGTTACCAGGCTATTTTCCTCAAGGGGGGAGAAGAGGCCCCATTTCTGTTAAAAAAAACTTGACGTAAAGTGTTGTAGGTACGGCCCTGGTAAGATAAATATGTAATGTTCTTCTATATAATTTTTTTATTTTTGTTCAATCGTTTCGACGTTTTTTTTATTTTACATGAATACCGCACAAGAGTCCCAACTGCTCCCAACCGTCTGGAGCCAGTGAGATTATGGCATCCCCAATCGGTGAATGTTGTGAGGCTGAAGGTATTGAGGAGGGGAAGGAGAAGGGTAAGAGGAAGGTGGGGAAATGCCTGGCTATTCAGATCTGGTCACCAAACACGGCTAAAAGCCATTTCAAGCAACGTTTCAATTCTGAATGGTGGTCTTTCACCAGGGCGATACTGCTTTATTATGACATATTCTATACATGGTGTCCGGAAACATATGGTTGGGGAAAGTTGCTTAATTTGTCCAGTCTAAGGAGTTTTCATTACATCTTTAAAAAATTGTTTTAGTCAAACGCAAATAAGTGCAATGATAAATAACTATTTTTATTCTTTACATATTTGAAAACACAGGAGAAAAAAAAATAATAACCCTTAAATTTAACTTTTTTCAAAAAAAGTTAAAAGATTTAGGAAAAATTTTCCTAACTCGTACGACATTGTTCCTTAATCGTACTTAGTTTTATGTACCTACTCATCTGACCCCAAACTCTCCACCTACTTCTCAAATTCCAAGCTATTATTGTTATCTTAAACCTAATCAGAATATACGTTACATTATACCATTTTATTATTGTAGCTATTACAATAAGTATCCCATCTCAGAATTATAAATACCCTAATAAAACTATATCCAATGCAAAATCCAAAGTCAATTGTATATGTTCAATTCTCATTGCTCAAAATATAATGATTATTGTCGTATCCTCTAAAGTGTAAACGAATCTATTGTTATCAAATCTGCAAGACCCCTTTAACTGTGTCCGAAAATCTTGGGGGTTTTGTGAATAACTGTATTAGATTGCATTAAATCGGCCTAAAAAAATTTAATTATAAAGTATGACGTCACGCAGCAGAGAATCGCAAAAGCGAGCGATTTTTTTTTTTCAAATTTAATCCCGTCGTACATAGTGGAAAAAAAATTGTACCGGAATTTGTCTTTTATTTCATTTTTTAGATTAAAAAACTCGTACACATTTTAATGAATGGTTCAGTTCTCAATCTTGAAATTATTGTTTTTGTGTAATTTACCTCTGGAGGCATTGCGACCCAATAATATTATAATCGAATGTCGCAGTTAACAAATCAGTTTTCAGTGAAACCTGAAGGCCTGTCTCTTTGCATACCCGTACTTCAGTTCAGCGAGAGGTGAGGACACTTAAGCGCGACTACGAAGGATAAAACCACTTCTAGCAGTAGATAAGTTATTTATTTCAGCATTTTTCACTTGTCAACTAGATAAATGTCCAATATTAATATTGAGAACGGCGTTCCATAACCATTGATATCGAGCCGAAGGGAGAATTGTTGCATTCATTGAGGCAGACTCTGGTGGATGAATATTTTTCTATTTTGGGAAAGGTTGTGGAACACTGATCTCTGAAAAATATTGTTAATCGTGTTAAGTGATGTAGTTTAGTCTATTGTTCAAATATAGGACCATATCCGGGTTAGGTTTTTTATTTAGATATTTCACGAAAGCGCTGTTGACGAAACACTGGGAACTGAGAGAACTCACTTACCACCCATACAAGAGTTAAATACATAAAACCGCCTTAACAAGGAATAGCAAGTAAAGGAAAATAAACACGAAATAAAAATCTGACACTTTTTTTAAGGAGAGAAAAGCATTTCCAAGTTTCAAATTACCTGACAGTGTTTGAAGGTCTCCTGCTGCCATCACACTAGCTTATGATGGCAGCAGATCTGTTATGGGGAAGCTAAACCAAAACCAATGAGAACTAAGTAGTATGAAGATCAAATGCTTTGGGCGCATGGCCGGACGAGGACGATCTAGCACGGTAGTCTGGAACATTCATCCCATAAGAAGAGGGAAACGAGAAGCAGCGGGAAACGGAAAGTAAAAAGCAGAAGGGAAGCAGAAAACGAAAAGCGGCGTGAACCGAGAAGAAAAAAAAAACGAAGAACCACAGAGCGGGAAACATGAAACAGGAAGCAAGAAGCAGCGGAAGCGGAAAGCGTGAAGCAGTGGAAAATCAGAAGGAAAAAGCAGAGGGACACTGGAAGCATGTAGCGAAAAGCTTAAAATAACAGAGAGCTAGAAACAAGAAGCAGTAGGAAGCAACGACTCAAAAAAATAATCTATAAGCGGAAAGCTGGAAACAGGAAGCAAGAAGCGAGAAGAAGCGGGAACCAAAAAGAAAAGGGAAGCAAAAAGAAGCGGGAAACAAAAAGAAGCGGGAAACTAGAAACGAATTACCAACGCTCAATCAATTTATTATTTATTACAACATTATACATATTATAACACATCCTAAATTCCCATATTGGTTTTATAAGGTTGCCATGTATACGGGTCGATTAAACTCCAATCTCCCTGTGCTCCAAGTCCTAACAAATTAGTGCCCCCTGGTGTACCGGTCTCACCGGGACAGGAGTGCTCCTGGCTGGGGTGGTACAATCGTATAGTATCGTATTACCCGTTGTATAAAATGAAACTTAGCATTTAATAGTATCTGTTCCTAGGAATGTTGTTTGACAGTGTCAATCGAGGGTTAAGAATATTATACTGTTGTATTGTCAATACGTCATTCATTTCGGTAAAAATTGTGGACAAATAATAATAAATTGTGTTACAGCTACAATGCATCATTATGCTAAATCTGTTGTTGCTGTTGCCATAATTATCAATGGCTCAAGAAAGCGACAGCAAATGTCCAAAAAAAAAATTATTTTAATCTTCTCTCCGCTCCCACCTATTTTAATATTAACCGTCCCGTCAATTTTGTCTGTAATATGGAAATTAATTGATTAATTAAATTGGAAATTTATTAATATGGAAATTTATTGACAGTTTTTGGGAGTCGAAGTATGATGATAATGCCAGTTGCTACCGTTACGTTCTTCTTTTCTGTGTCTTTTCGGTTTCTTGTTTTAATTTGATTTAATTTAATTTAATGATTTTAAAAAAATTAAATTAGCTAACCACAAAATTTTTACGAGATAAAAAAGTGATGTTTATGTAAGATTTAAACTTTTTTTCAATGATTTACAGCTTTTTTATTCATTTGATTTTTTCGTATTTTTCTTGGAGCTTGGCACAGTTTTGTAGTACGTTTTTCTCGGCACCTCTTGCAAACGTCCATGAAATTTTGAACCTTTGTGACACAATTCATACGTGAAAGTAATTAAACAGAATGTTATCCTTAATTAATGCATTTTACTGATAGGTCAAAATGTTTAATTTTTCACTGCGTATAATGAAAAATATTTTACCGAAATTGATTTTCGACACTTTATAGTATAATTATTAATAATAATAATAAGTTTTATAAATATTGTAAATAAGAAGAAAATAAAATGAAAAATGCTCTATTAGGAATTTGGACAGTTTGTGGTTTAAAAATGAGTTAATATTACATAACATAATTGAGAAGACATGGTACGATCAAGTGAATCAAATACTTGGGTCGGGCCATGTCAGAAGTCGGAATAACAGAAGAGAATGTATGAGGCGTTGTATGAATGTGAATGAAGCAAGAAGTGTAAGCCAAGATCGAATTGTTTGGCGGTCCGTCCTCTCTGCCTACCCTTGCGGGGAAACGGCGTGATGGTTAATTAGTTAGAGATACGATGTATTACACAATGTCTAAACGACGTTAAATGATTTAAACTGTGTTCGCCATCCTCGCCCTATAATTGGGGTATCTACTATTCCTCTTGCAAGAATCATTTACTCGTTACTATTAATCATCTGTCATAAGGTGAAATATGGTCATGTCGCTTGTTCCAATGGGGAGATCCGATCATTGTTGTTGTACTGTTAATTATTTGCATCCTCTATAAAACATGGCCTCAGGGCTACCAGTAAAGCGAATTTTATGATAATGTAATACAAGTACCTGGTATTGAATTAAAGTCGAGGGATTGGCCCTACTTTCCTAATTCCTCTTCTGGGGTGATTAATTTGTTTTATTATATTTGATCATGGACTTGCTTTTTGCTCTTCCTGTTACTAAAATCTTTTAAATTACTATCCTCCATGTATGATTTTAAATGGAGACCTAATAGTTTTGGCATTTTTGTAATCCTGCAAAACCTGTAAAAACATAATCTACCAATTAAAAAATAAACTTTAGTACTAGATAAAAAAACATTTATATTTATTTTATTGTTTACGTATCATTTCTTACAACAAATAATATTACTTCCGCGCTGGAACCAGCTACACATTTTCGCCATTCTTCCCCCATAGCGGTCGGTGATGCGCGCCATCTCACTCACTCGCGCTATTAACAAAGCTACGTGAGGGGGTAAGGTAATCGGCCGCCGGACCGCCAGCAAGTAACAAATGTTTTTACACATGTAAGATCCAGTAGTTCCCGGCCGAAGGCCACGCTCGCTTATGAAAGCAAAGCTTTTTTTAAAAATGAACTACATATTCCAAAAAAAAATTCACGAAAACACCTTAAATGAAGAATTTACAATAAAATTTAAGAATAAATGTAAAAAATGACAATGTAAACAATCAATATATGGGTCTATCTATATATGGGTATATTGAAAAAATGCCAGGCGACAGGCCACAAAAATACCTATGAGAGGGTACCAGTGGAAGTGATCCAGGGACAGACAAAGGAAGGTGGTGGACTAACTGTGTGGACGAGGATTGGAGAAGGACGGGAAGACCTGAGGACTGGAGACGAAGAGCGAGAGACCAGAGCCAACATTTATCGAGGAGGCTAAATAGCTCCCTGGGATGTAGCGCCGCGATGAAATGTGTGGTAAGTCAATGAAAGATGAAATAAATTCACACATCATTTATTTTCAGCGCGGAACATCATTCCCATCATGCATAATCTTTATATTGTCAAAATAACTGTTAAAAAACGAAAACAGACGTATAGTCATTTAAAAGTAGTAAAAAATTGAGGGCGCAGCGATCGTCCAAAAGGTTTTAAATGGCAACACAAAGATGGCTCATAGGAAAATCCAAGTGCATATTTTTTACTTTACCAAACGGTGTTCAGCAATCGGTAGTACTTTCCGAAAGGAGATGATTCTACATCATATTCATTAAAATAACCATGTATCAGATGTTAGATAAATAAAAAAACAAAATAAAATGAACAGATCAAAATTATGAATAAAACTAAAATGTTAAATAAATTATTACGACGTTTTCCCTTCAGGCGTTATTCTTTGTTTACTAATAAACTGTCAAACTCGAATGTCAAGGATAAGCTCAAATAAGAATGTGCATGGTTATAATTGTTTCAAAATTGTCATAAATCTACAAAAATGTTGTTTAAACATCGTCTATGTGGCCACTAGTTTCCTTGCTCGAAATTCTCCTGAAGAGAGCTGAAATAAACTTCAATCGTTCCACTGTTTTATTAGTTATTTATTAATTTAAAAATGAAACTGTTAATAAATAAATAATGTGAAAATATTGAACGGTGATATTAGTTCAATTCGAATTTTTGACAACCAACAACAAGATGTCAAAGACCTTGGTGTTGCCGTAGTAATGATATTTTGTATTTCCAAAATAAATTAAATGCAAAGCTGTACCAATACTGGCAGCAACATCATACTAGTAGAATGAAAGGCTGCTTTACTTGGGGTAATCTTCTTCAACGGCCAATCTACGTTCCTTTATGTTGATGCAACAGACTGACCTTATTCACTATTTTTTAGGATGCTCCATTCAATCATATTTTATTTGACGATGTGGGAGGCATTACAGAAAAATGGGATCGCTAATTAGAAGCTAAACGTGACTTGGTGATGGTCGAACGAAATAGCGCAAACTTTAAAAGGTTGCATTTCGATGCACAGATTTCAGCAGATTTTTTTTGTATTTTTTTATGTGAATACTGCACAAAAGTCCTAACTGGAGACAGTGAGACTATGGCATCCCCACTTGGGGTATGTTGTGAGGCTGAAGGTAGTTAGCGGGGATGGGAAAGGGAAGAGGAAGAGGAAGGGGGAAGAAGAGTAAGGGGAAAGTACCTGGCTAATCAGATCTGGTCACCGAATACGTCTAAAGCCATTTCAAGCAACGTTTCAAATCTGAATGGTGATTTTTCACCAGGGCGATACCTAGAGTATCTTCCACCGATGGAACGTGCGCAAATAGACTGTATATTATTTTTAAAGAATTAATTCAATCGCGATACTCCCCTGAAGAGTCGTGGCGTACTCAGTGGCAGACCTCGGACGTGAAAAAAAGCACCTTGTTGTAGACCCTACTATTAAATTGCCAGGGTTCTCTCTCCCTCACAAGACGTGGATCTCATTAAACCGCATCCGGTGCGGTCACTGCCGTTGTGCGTGTATGATGACGATTCCGAACCTTGTTTAAATTCAAATAAAATTCAACACATCGTAGAAGAACGTCCCCTTCATCAGCTTGCCTATGGCACATCTGTGCTGATCCAAGTGACTTCCGATGCCGTCGACTGACTGGATAACCTCAGGATCTCACTATTACCCCCCTCAACTCTCCTCTACCATACGAAGAAGAAGAATGAATTAATTGTGATACAACACAAATTAAATAAATAATATTTACCTGCGCATGCCAGGATTTGAACCCGCGACTTCCGGATTCGTAGTCGAGAGGCTTACCCTTCGACCACGGAGGCCCCCATCTCAGTATCGCTACAGAATAGTTCGTATCTCAGCATTGCTCTGTTGGGTTTAATAAGCAAATTTTGACAGTTGTTTCCAAATGTTTTATTCAACACTTTTTTTAAATGCTGTGTTTTTACTGGTATTTCAGTAAAAGGAACTTGCAAAGTTCTATTCGCTATATTAGGTTCAGGGAGAAAATTTGTATTTTATTCGAAATACCCTTCATACTACGATACTGTCTGTCTGTTATATTGTTATTTCACTGAAAGGTGCTCTACGTAGCTAGCATCGTTGTCGCCTGTGCAAAAATGTGATACTAGCAGTCTACAATGGAGTGCTGATACCAATCTTGATATACGGCAATCTTGATGGAACTGACGGAGAAAGGATGAAAATAGACTGACTTCTGTAGAAATGAGATCCCTGAGGTGATGTGTGGTAACACGGTATCACAGTTGCCATGGTTAAAAAAAATTATAACAATAAAGTAACATGCTGTATTTTAAACTTCAGCAAAACATTCAGTGTTTTGATTATGAAAAGCCCACGACATTGTAACATTGTAACATGGTACCATGGTAACATTGTTGTCTTTGTTCGCATGATTGGTGGCCACACTTGTTGCGGTAATGAGCGATGCCCGCGGGACATAATTTGTTAAAAATTAGTATCGGCGTTATTCAATTTATCGTACAAGCTTTGTCCGCAATCTGTTAACCTTTTCAGTACAGGGGGATTTAAGCTCTTGTAACGATGATTGGTTGTCGAATTCAGATTGTAAATAAAAATCTAAATGAGCGACATACAAACATTTGTCAGACATGTAATTTTTTTTTAAAGGAATACGAAAATTCCCACAATAATTACGAAGAACCTCACAATATTTATTTCAATTCATCCTATTACCATCATAATTAGCGGAAAAATGATGCCTGGGTGGGAACCAGACGCTTTGGTTGCTCGACCAACTAATCGTTCACGTATACGGCATATATCGGATATGGCAGTGCTAATGATAATATTCTCTATTTACTCATTGGAACACAAAAAGCCACCATGAAAAATATACTTAAAGTCCCTGTAAGAACTAACACTGACGAAATCTTCAACAAACTTAACATTATGTCAATAAAACAATCATTCTCTAAACCAATACTCCTTTACATTCATATATACAACAACAAAAAAACAAGAAATAACAACAATCACACATATCAGAAATACTAGATCTCAGGGTCAAAAACACATACAACAAGAAACCACAAACACAACATTTGGACAAAAAAACTTCTTATACTATTGTACTAAACTCTACAACAAAATCCCACTATCCTTTAAAAACCACAATAAATTTAAAAGCCAAATAAAACACTGGATACGTTACATAGAATAGAAACTAAATTAACACCAAATACAGACCTACACCGAAACCACTCAACTGCGCCTTACGATTTTTTACAAACAAGCACATCAATTTAATATAATGTAATTTCATATCTTGTAAATGAAACCCTCAGCACGAAAAATCCCAGTGAAGATATCATTAATTTCTTCAAACGATATGTAACTTTGTTTGCGTCATTATTAATTAAATAATTAAAAATGTACTTTGTTTACACCACTTTTATAAAAATGAATAAATATATCTACATGTTTCGATAGCAATGAATACATATATTAGTGTTCATATATTCCTGGGGATGATAGCATTGCTATCGAAACATGTAGAGATATTTATTTATTTTTGTGAAGGTGGTGTAAACAAAGTACTTATTTGTTATTTTATTATAAAAAAGAAGATAATAAAACATTATTGTTATTATATAAAATATTGATGTTTATGTGTGTCCGGTGTTCGATAATTATTGGGTAGGATGCTCGATTGATAATCAGATGAATCAAGTTCAACTAACTTGAACACATCCAGTATTAATTTCGCTAATGTTCAGTACCAACTGATTCGAAAAAAAACTTTTCGTTCCTCCTCACTCTTTTTAATGGTCTTAATAATGGTAATAATCTTAATCAAAACCGTCTTTGAAAAAGCCCAGTCACCGATAGCAAAGATGGCCGCTGAGCTTAAACAAACGTTATTTCTAAAATTATTTGAGTTAATAGTAACCGTGCAAGGGATTTAATGAAAGAAAACTATTTTAATGATTAAATCTGTGAACGGTCGTTTTTTAAATAAATTTAAAGTCATATTTCGGAATACTCGTACATTACGTATTAAGCATGTCGAAAACTTTTATATTTATTTTAGGCATATTAATATAATATTTATATACTACTAATAAAAACTAATAAAGTTATGAAGTTGTGAATTCATGCTTGTCGTTTGGGTGAGATAATTTATTTGATAGCAACAGTGACTATCTCTGAACAAAGAAAGAAAGAAACATTAATTTGAAAATTTTTTTTCATTCCAAACATTTTTTTTTTTAAATATATCTAAATAATAAAGTACTTAAGTAGGTACCTGCTTGTGTTTTACATTTTGAAAATATGCTACCTAAACAACCTTCTTTTTTTAAATATGTAATCTGTGGCTAACCACAGTGGTGTATCTAACCTCAATATAACATAGCGGGTTCAATGTTTTTCATATTAATTTTAAAACGTTATAGCAACAGTTTTACACATTGAATTTCATTCAATCTGCTTTCTAAACCTTCCCGGAATTAATTTCAGAGAAACCGGTCTAGTAATTTTCAAGAAAATCGAGGAAAAACATTCATTTTCATATATAGAGATTTTTTATTGACTATTATTGATACTGTGGTACGTGCTTTTAACATTTTATTAAAAAAAAGTAGAAGAGCTCATTAGAAACAACACCCTATATAGATATATATATATCCTATTGTATTCCATTAATTTAATGGCTTTTTTTTCATTTCTGTAAAGGATAACAGAGGACTGTAAAGTTTTTTTAAGGTCTTTTAAAAACGAATGCAAGTTGCTCATCAATCTGTTATTGCCATTTGTCAATATTTTTGTCATTTAATGTAAACAGTTCAATTGAAAGAAGAAGATAGGGCCTTGGATATTATAAGAGGATCACGAAATCGATAGTTTATTGCAGCGATTCCCAAAGTGTATTCCGCGGAGCTCTGGGGAGCTGCGACTTCCTTCGAGGGGCGACGCGAATCAATATTAAATCAGCTAATTTTCATTTAGTTCAACTGACATTAAAGTATTTTCTGACCTAAAATTATTTTTTTCTTTATTTTACCGAATGATCCCTGCAAAAAAAGTCACTAACTGTCGCTATTTCGCAAAAAAATTGACAGAGGAAACCTGATATTTGATTTAAAATGTTTGGGAGCCACTGGTTTATTGAATAAAGTCATTATATTTTATATGTCTATAAATTTAATAGAGTTATTGCTAAATTAGATATTTCTGTAGTTGTTCTACAGAAATGATGGCACAATAAAATGGCAAAACATTTAAATACCGTAAAGTTGAAATTTAGTAAAAAGAATATTATGATTTCAGTTTCCATTCAAGACATTGGACCGCCAGTAATGTCTTTATTTGCTTCTATTCTATATATTGAAGTCTTCTTAGCATAAGGCATGGCGTTTCTTGGAAAAATATCCACATTTATTGGATTGCCATGTCATCAAAACAAACACTGTGCTTTTTTAATTTGTTTTTGTTAAATTTCTTAGTTGTTGAGGGCTCTTGAAACTTATTTAATTATTACAGTATCTACCTAGAAAAATACTGATTTGAAGTTGAATAAAAAAACACTCTAAATATGTGTATGCTAAGGTGGATCTCCTGCGAATGTTTTTTCGAAACATAACACAAAAAACCACACATACAAACATTTGTTTTATTTATTTATTTATTATATTATATACGCCCTGTGTGGGCTTTTACATATTTAGTTAGTTCTAATCGTCACACAATTGCAAAACACACCACAGTAGGTACATAGATAAAATAACGAACAAATACAGGAATAACATAGTGTAAGTACCATTCCAAGTAATTAACTACAGAGGCGAATATTCAAAACATACCTCACATTGACTGATACTTATACTCTAGACACATATATTAATAATTGTTGAGAATATATGCAATAATCGTTTGTCTGTATTTGTATTCCGAGCAGTTGAACATATCTACTATGTCTGAAAATGTATTACGTTCTGCGTGAAGTCTAGGTAAAAGAGATTTTTTGAATGACTCAGTACTGAAATTATTGTTACAATTTAATAAAATTTTAGATCGAGTAGATCTAGTAGGAATATTAAATTTATTTAAGCTGACAATATCAGGGCAGTTTGTAAAACCATTAACAAATTTGAAAATAAAAGTTAGGTCAGAAATAAGTCTTCTATCTGAGAGGTTTAATTGTTTTAATTCTTTCATTGAGTAATTGTAATTTATAGTTTCAATAGGTGATCCGAGTTTATAGTTAACACATCTTCATATACCTTCAGTCTCCTGCTAAAATGTTTTGTTTAAAAATAAAACATTGCGTAGACGTCGAGATAAGTTCTAGAATAATCTTTTGAATGTACTATATATTTTTATAGGTTAGGGTGAAAAAAGATTGTTTTATTTATTGTTTGAATCAAAACAACATAAATATCAATGAATGTGTTTATCATAATGTGTACTTTAAAAAGTTCTGGGTATGAGGGCTGTAATTCCATTAGAAATAGTCGACAAAATAAGAGAAAATATAATTTAATAGATACATAAGCAAACTTCTTATTATATTATTATATATTGTAATCTCGCTCAGTACACATAACCTAAAAAACCGGTCCGATTTATGCTGTATTTACGAAGTATCGGGCTCATAGATAGACAAGCACCGTGCGGTGTTTATTAAATTTTTTTTAAAAAAAACCTTCCCCCCTTCCCCTCTTCACCCGCGAGGGGAATGTTTTCCATCGGTGACGGAAGGCAAAGCCTCTTAGTTTTATGTGTTTTTGTAAATGTTTTCAAAAAACATTCGCAGTAGAGGCGGCTTTATGGACTCAGAGAAGTCTGACAGAATGCATAAAAATTATAAAGGTGTTTGTCTAATTACAAGATGATATCAAAATTGAGAAGAAAATAAAAATAATTTATAAAAAAGGCAAACTTTTTTTTCTAAAAAATATTTAAAGGTTATATTATGACTTAGTTATGTATGCTATTTCTAAATATTGGCATTTAATTGTAGATATTTACTATTTTGGAACTACAATATGTCATTACTATGGCAACACCAAGCTACTGACTTTGTCTTTGAAATGTGTTCTTCACATAATCGCATTTGAGAGTTCGTATTAAAGAAACAAGGCAAATCTTCACAATGATGTTTTTAAATTTATATAATTTTAATCCGCGAATTTGATTTCGTTATATTTTTTTTATTTTCTAACCTGTAATACATGGTTATTTCGATATATACAATTTCAGATATACAAAAAAATCGCCTTTCCATAAAATTTATCTTCCTTGCAAAGCGTTAAATAATAAAAAAAAAAAGTTTTCACATTAAAATTATCTTACAATATGACGTAGAATCATCTCATTTCCGAAAGAAACACTAATTTATGAACACCGTTTAGTTAAAATAAAAGATATGCACTTGGATCATTGTGTTTTTTAAAACTTACTTTGATTTTTTGAAAACATCTTTGTGTTGACATTTAAATCATTCTAAACGATCGCGGCGCCCTTAATTTTTCTCTACGTTTAAAGGTCATAAATATTTTAACAACAATTAATAAATATACGAGTTATGTATGCCAAGACCTACTGCAGACTGCTTTGTGGACATAGTGTCAAATCATATCGAAAACTATTATCTAACAGTGGCGCACCCAGATTTTTTTCTTGGGAAAGGTAGGCGGGCAAAATAAATGAAAATATGCATTATTATCTGAAATTCGATAAAAGTCAACATATTTATTTTATTTTTATTTACTTTAGAAACAAACAGTACATGTATAAAATGAGTGGTGTACAAATTGCAAGGTTTTAGACAATTATTACAAGGATCGGTACCAATGACATGTCTCTATGCAATATCTAATAAATGGTTATAAAGATTTTACCGGGCGGGGTTAGTACAATGCTAGGGAATGGGTAAAAATAAAAAGGTATATGAAAAAAATGTATGTTGTAAATGTAGTTTCTGTGTGTGTGTGTGTGTGTGTGTGTGTGTGTGTGTGTGTGTGTGTGTGTGTGTGTGTGTGTGTCTGTGTGTCTGTGTGTGTGTGTGTGTGTGTGTGCGTGTGTTTGTGTGTGTGGGCGTGTATGTGTACCTATGTGTCTGAATAACGTTATTTACTAGGGAGTAGTGATTGCGCATTGATCTTACGAGTAATATTTTTCTTAAATGACGGTAGGGATGACAGTAGCTGAGTGGACAAACGCGTCGGGTTCCCACTCAAGCACTCGTGTATTATTGTACAAGCAATATTTTTCCATGTATAATGGTGGTAAAAAGAGTTTTTCAAATATTGACAGTTACTAGTTATTAGGGTTCCAAACTTTTTCAGCCACTGAACTGGATGCTGGCGGAACCCCGGTTCCGCTTAAAAAAATGTGTTGTTATTGAATTACGATTCACAAAATTTTCACAAAAACGGCTCTATAAAGATTATCCAATTATCCCACTGTGTGTGAGTTAGTAATAGCGAAAGTATTTTTTTTTAAATCCCGCAAGCATTATACGCACGTAGGTAAAGACAAACTTGTCCCACGTACGCAATGTACGGAACGCATGAAGACATCTGGACAACTGACATTTCATGGATTTTCTATGAAAATAAATGTTTTAAGAACACACTGTCACACGCAACGCAACTTACGCGATGCCTGTGACAAGTGTGTTCCGAAAGCATTTATTTCCATAAAAATATAACGATTGTTGGATTGTTAAAGTTGTCCAGTCTCCTCAGCACAGAACATCGATAAATGATTTATCGATAATGTCGGTAACTTGTCATCATTCCCAAGCACGACTGCAAATCGTTAACAATACAAAAAAATAGCTCACATCGACAAAATATCCTTATTTTTGTTGGCACGAACATTGGTCATTGTTGATGGGAACGATTGTCAGGAACGATGACAAGTTATCGACATTATCGATTAAACCTTTATCAATGTTTTGTGCTAGGGGGCTTGATGTCTTAATGCGTTGCGTACGTTATATACATGGGCCCAGTCTGTCCGAATCTTTAAACGCTACATTTCTTCTTAGAAAAACTTACTCCCCTCCCCACCCTGGGTGCGCCTCTGATATCTAATAAAATCTAATCGAAATAAAAAAAGGTTTTGATTATCAAATTGGATTAAAGTTCTGATAAAACTCACAGCTTTCAACACGTTTAAATTAGTACAACATTATGCTACAAAGCCTTTCGTCACTGTGAGGTATATACGAGTACATATTAAATCTATTAAAAGGAAATTAATTTTCGATCGAAGTTTTATTTTTATTCTACCTTCTTATGAAATTCAGATGTTTTCTACAGGGTGACTGGCACTTACGGCAAAATATTTGAGGACGTAATAGAGAAAACTTATTAAAGCAAAAATCTTCTTTAATTTCACACCATATCGAAATTTAAAAGCAATTTGTTTCGAAACCGGGTAGATAACGGAAAATATACCGACATTAGTACACCCGTATCGCTACGGAAGTAGTAAAGTCGAGACGGGTCTTCGGCTTCAGTAGCTATATATAAATGGTTAACTTCCTGCAATAATAACGATATAACATATTGCCGTTTAGTGATTCAATCACATCAAGGGCGCTAAATTCGTTATTATTGTACGTAGCCTAATAATAAAAAAAAACATATATTTTTAATTCCTTTAAGGTATTTGTTTGTCATTTTAATTATTAGTATGTTTCATACAATGTTATTCTTTGTTTCAATCCCTTCAAACAATTGTTTCAAAGAAGTGATATTTTGAACTTAACAGACCTATCGCATTCAATTCCTAAAGTTTATTTGCATGCGTTCAAAAACAATGTCAAAAAATTTAAATCGTTCTGGCCAAGTACAGAGTACTTGTGCGTATGCAGTACCCCATTGCAAAACCAGATTGGCCAAAAGGCATGTTAATTTTATTGCTCCAAAAATGTTTTATTTTTATTTTTATATCAATACCGCACAAAAGTCTCAACTGCTCCCAACCGTCTGGAGCCAGTGAAACTGTGGCATCCCCAATTGGGGAATGTTGTGAGGCTGATGGTATTGGGAAGGGAAGGAGAATGGGAAGGGGAAAGTGATAAAATACCTGAATATTCAGATCTGGTCACCAAACACGGCTAAAAGCCATTTCAAGCAACGTTTCAATTCTGAATGGTGGTCTTTCACCAGGGCGATACTGAAAGTATCTTCCACTCTGGAACATGCGCAAATATACTATATAATATTTTTAAATGAATTAATTGTGAAACAGCACAAATAAAATTTACTTGCGCACGCCGGGATTTGAACCCGCGACCTTCGGATTCGTAGTCGAGAGGCTTACCTCCATGGCCTCCATGGCCGAGGACCATGGAAGCCGTCTATTATAATTAATAATTTTATAATATTAATAACTAGTATAATTAACTACTTATACCTTTGAAGAGTGTTATGAAGCAAGTCCCTAACAACTAAGGTTGACAAACCGTAGACCCGGAATTAACCATAAATAAACATTAGTTGTCTATGATAAGTATTTCTCCGCTCCATTTGGTAAGGGGAGGGGGTAAAGCGACCACAAGGAAGCTGTGGGGAAGACAGAGCGGGCATTCTAGTCTGGAGAGCCGACCTGTCCGCTGCCTTCGTCCTGTCGCCAGCTTCTGCATCCAACAACGGGTTCCGTTCCAATTTATTTATTTATTTATTTCCCTTTTGCTTTTAGATAAAACTGAAATCATTTAAACTCACTCAAATTCATTCTATCCTTTAATAATCTGAAGGCGTCCACAGAAAGGTTAAAGCTTTTCCTAGAGCCTTTAAATTCAGCTATAAAAATATAGACCTGACTGCCAGGTATTTTTTATATATAGCAAAAGAGAGTTGTTTTTATTTTGAATTCCCTACTCCTGTTCCTATGTATATGTATTTGTTTTTATTGATGATAACTAAGCAGTAATTTCGAAAATCGTCCATCAACGAACTGACAACACGATTAAAAGACGGATGTATCACTTTTTCGTATACATCCATCTACCCTGAGAAGAGCTAGTCGGGGATATTTTATATATTAGATCTATTGATGAACTTTACTAAGATTGCCAATACAAATGTGCTTACGTAACGGATCGAGAGATGCTGTTATGTGACAAGAGATAGTGTTGTTGTGTCGGACGTGTTCGCCTCTCCCGCAATGTTTTGATGCGGTCATTTTCGTCTTCACATTTGTTGAATTCCACTTGTATAGATTGTTGTTAATATATCTAATTTGTAAGGGAATCAGGCCGTATGGAAAATAAATATTGCTTCTCTGTCCGCAAACGAACCCGACTCCCGATTCCTTTGTAAATGTATTGTACGGATGGTGGGTAGTGTCCCGCCACTGCTAGAATGGCTAAAATAAAACGTCAGAGCGAGAGCGGTGCAAGAGAGAGGTACGTGTTAGACATGCACAAAACGTGGTAGCTCTGCACGCTCACAGGCTACCTTACGTAGTCTGCAAAAAACAGTTATTGGCAGTTAGCCTGCAACCGCCCGCTTGACAAGACGCTCCGCTTTCAAGACTTCTGATCTACCAGCCTTCTTTCCTTCTGACCACCGCTCACCCTGGACCCCCATCGGACCACTGCCTCTCACTGGACCCAGACCTAGCAACGTCACACGGACACGGTCCCGAGTTCTATTGATAATTCTGCATGAATTGGGTTTTTGTGCAGAATTACATTTGCAAATTACAAAATTCGTAAATGAGGTCTTGTCGTTAGTATCGTTCCTCCTTGCAGAGGGAACGATAGGTTGTGCTTTCTTACCTCCCAGCCCTCTCCGCAGATTGGGATCAGCTGCCCCCTACAGTTCGCTTGTGTGCCATTACGTATGGTACAATTGTGTTAAAACATCATTTCATGTTATATTTTATATTTCTTGTATTATATTTAATGTTTCTTATTTTCACTTAAAACTTTTAACATCTATTCTTTAAAGAAAATGAATGCTTTAACTTTACGTATAAATTTAAAACTTTCGCTTAAACCATAAAAATATGATAAACATTATTATCCACTGCGAGAATTCCCACACACAAGCTTTGCCTTCGCGGGATTTTTTTGTTCACATTTATTAAAATTTTATTACAATTAGCAATATTTTAATATTTTTTTACACATGTTTCAAAATAGACATAAATAGACAATTTCCTAAAATCAAGTCACCTTTCTATGGTTTAAAAAAATAAAATAAAAAATATCTTCTTTGTAAAACGCTTTCGGACAAAGAAACTACACATATTTTGCGACAAAACTACAAAACATAAAAAAAATAGGAAAGTTTAATGAGTTCAAAAATAAAAGCCTGGCTGAAAGAGGTCAATGAAAAAACCTTAAAAACAACACATAAAGCGACATAGAAGGCGCAATTAATAACATAACATCAAAGTAAATAACTCTAATCAAAGTAAATAACTCTAATCAAAGTAAATAACTCTAATCAAAGTAAATAACTGTATCTTAAACTTTATTCTGTAGACATTTTTATAATTACACCTTATTTTTTATTTTTTACATGTTGATTTATACAGTCACTAATAAAAATAAACAAAAATATCAAAGTTATAAATAACATTATAATAACGTTATAAACTACATGATTCATCCTTATTTTTTAACGAAATTCTCAATAAACAATAGCCTGCATTAACTTACTGTAGAGAGATTCAAGCCTCGTTAGAAAAATTGTATTAATGATCACCATTATGTAAAACGTGTTAACGTGTTATTATCCAATCTATCCATAAAATCCAAGATTTACAATCTTGGGCCAGACCGAAGACTTCCTGGCGCAGACAGTATGCTACGTATATTTTTTAATAATGCCTCTATTGGTGCACTTCTATTAAGACGGCCTCTATGGTCGAGGGGTAAGGCTCTCGACTACGAATCCGAAGGTCGCGGGTTCAAATCCTGGCGTACGCAAGTAAATTTTATTTAATTAATTTGTGCTGTTTCACAATTAATTAATATAAAAATGATATATGTAGTATATTTTCGCACGTTCCAGAGTGGAAGATACTTTCAGTATCGCCCTAGTGAGAGACCACCATTCAGAATTGAAACGTTGCTTGAAATGGCGGTAATTTTACACAATTCCGCTTCAGTAGAAAAATACATAATTTAGAAAAAAGAAATATACTGTTAGGTTAATAAGAATAAATAAAAAATAATTGCACATGCGGATTTTCAATATATTTCACTTTATTTTTTACTTTACGTAAATCAAAATACGTAAATATATTAGGGAAATTGACGCCATCTTTAATGTTGTTAGTATGATAATAAGACGATTTTTAGGTTCTTAGGTTGGGTTAAATAATAAGATGATTTTTAGGTTCTTAGGTTATTAGGTTGGGTTAAATAATAAGACGATTTTTAGGTTCTTAGGTTGGGTTAAATAGTAAGATGATTTTTAGGTTCTTAGGTTATTAGGTTGGGTTAAATAATAAGACGATTTTTAGGTTCTTAGGTTGGGTTAAATAATAAGATGATTTTTAG